>CAUYQV010072614.1:0-33022 GCA_963574575.1 Galagoides demidoff | reverse complement strand
GGCTCAAGCGAGTCTCCTGCCTCCGCCTCCCAAGTAGCTGGGACCACAGGCGCCCGCCACAACGCCCGGCCATTTTTTGGTTGCAGCCATCATTGTTGTTTGGCGGGCCCAGGCTGGGGATTTGAACCCGCCACCTTAGGTATACGTGGCTGGCGCCTTAGCCGATTGAGCCACAGGCGCCGAGCCAAACATAAGTTATTTTATTACAGGATATTTTGGTTACCTGACTAAAGTTGAAAATGAAATCCTCTGTGAGGGCTGCTCAGTCTGGTACTATCAAAATAAAAATGACTACTTATATATAAACACTCAGAGCTCCAACCCTATGAAATTCTTTTTTTTTTTTTCTTTTTTCTTTTGACACAGAGTCTCACTTTGTCACCCTCAGTAGAGTACAGTGGCATCACGACTCACAGCAACCTCAAACTCTTGGGCTTAAGTGATTCTCTTGCCTCAGCCTCACAAGTAGCTGGGACTATAGGTGCCTGCCACAATGCTCGGCTAGTTTTTAGAGACATGGTCTTGCTCTTGCTCAGGCTGGTCTTGAACTTGTGAGGTCAGGCAATCCACCCACCTTGGCCTCCAAAGTGCTACAGTTGCAGTCGTGAGCCACTGAACCCAACCTAACACTATGAAATAATTCAATGAGCTATTTCTGTGTCATGCTACAATAAACTTGAGAATTTTTGAAATTTAAAAAGATTCGTATAGTAGATCTATAAATATTTATTGTGTGGCTCTGCTATAGTTGAAATATCGTATAATAAAATCACAATTAGACATATTTAAAACATGATTTGATGTGTTTCACTCAATGATTCTAAATATGAAGTTATATGAAGCATAAATTATCAAGAAATATTGAAACAGCAGATGTGTTTTTCATTTTTTGTAGGGGAAAATAAATGAGTAGGTTCTTGATTCAAGTTCAATATATCTAATTTTATGCTTTTAAGATAGGTACAAATTTAGCTACTTATGGTAGAGTCAAGATAACAAAATAATGACCACAAGCATGGGATGCGTATTTTCTATAGTTAAAATTTGTCAGTATTTTTTTATTGCATTAACAATTAACACTGCTAATTTAAGAGAAAATTCAATGTTTTTGAAGTCTTACATAAACATCATATAGTTCTTATATATGTGTATGTCAATAATTTTAAATAGTATATATTGATAAGATTGATATTCTCTTCAACCACTTACGTAATCCAATCAAATTGTCTTGGAAAAGCTGGTTTTGTTATATTTATATAATTTGCAAAAGAAATAAATGTAATGCAATCACATGTTAAGTTTAAAATGCTATTTAATTCTTTCCTACATATACCGCTGGAGTAAGCAGGTAATTTGGCTTGTACAAAGAAACAGTCATTGACATCTAAGGAAATAGTCCAAAAATATGAAAAGAGAAAGAGAAAAGAACCAGTGATTTGGAATAGATTAATATAATTGTCAAAAGAACATAAGTGAGCTCCTTTCCTTTAAAGAAACAGAACAGAATTAGACAAAGGCATTGGCAGAAATCTTAAATGGGAACAAAAGACTACTTTGGAAAACACAAGACTGATGTTTTTTGGTAGGAAATAGAATCAAGGTAAATTGATCCACGGCTCAGAGGCAAGTTGCCCTGGGAGCCTTGAGCATCTATATTAAGGCCAAGAAAGAAAATTGCTATGGATGTGAGTGTTGAGTGAGCTAAGATTTGGCCATCTTGAGAGCAGGTACACTCCCATGTGTGCGAGCCAGTTGATTCTGTAGCTACCTCCTAGAGATATAAAACCTATGTTCCTACTAAATTTTTATGCTTTATTGCTTTTAACAAGATGACTGTATTTTATTTTTGATGAGAGTTACATGTAATAAAATAATCAAAGTTCTATTTTTTGCTTGTTTCAAGAACCCAAATAGCTCAGAAAAAGAGAAAATATAATTCTTTCACTACTTGGTAATAGCACTTTTGATGGGAGGAAGGCACTTTTTAGGAGTTAAATCAGTGCACTGAATGTCAGGCTCAAATGTCCCGGATTACAGAACACAACTGGACGGAATTCTCTCAACCATAGAATGACAGAGATAAGTAAGAGCGGACGTCCAGAACCAGTTCTATGACTGGGATAGAGGTAAATCAGAGGCAGGATGTCAAATGCGGATTAAAACCATTTTGGTAAGCAGTCCATCTGAGAGAGTTCTAAAATGGATATTATAAATGTGATTCTGGAGAATCCAGGAGCTGTAGTCACTAGAATGTGTGTATGATCCTTGTCCTGTATAAAACCCTCTTCCAGTCATGTAAATGAGCCTAAGGCAGAACTCCTTCTATAAGGAAGAGGACTGTTAGGATTCCACCAGGATCTCAGTTGAAAAGTAACTGGAACGCTCAGCTGTGTGCCAAGAGGACTCTCATCTCTAATCTGGGAGATGGGAAGAGGTTTTGATCTTAGCGTGAATCAGAATACTGGATTCCGAGGCTCAGTATAAATAAAGTCAAGTTAACAACCAAAGTTCCATTGTTTCCAAGGACTTAGATTCCCGGAAAGGAGAATACATTTATAGAAACAGATAACACCCAAACGTACAATGCACACTTCATAGGAGTGAAGGTTGGAAGAGTATTTTCCAAGTGTTTTTGCTGTTTTATTTTAAGTAATTTTACTCTACCAAGAAGACTTTATTTTAATATGGAAGGCTGCTTCAACAATCAATAATTAATATAATCTATCACATCAACAGCGAAAGAAGAAAAATCATATTTTCATATCAAAAGAAGTGAAGATTATTTGAAGAAGTCCTACTCCTCTTTATGATTTTTTATAAAAACTCTCAGGAAACTACAAATACAGGCAGGGGATGATCCTCAGCTTGGTAAATAATATCTATAAAACACTCTTGCTAAAATATTTAACAGTGAGAAGTTATATACTTTCCCCCTAAGATTGGGAGCGATACGAGACATTGTCTCTCCACCTTTCCTATTCGACACCATGTTGGAATTCCTAGTAATCAAATAAGGCAAGAAAAGTCTTTCCTAGACACCAAAAATCAACACTAGGAATATGAAATATAAAACACAACAACACAGTATACATTAGCACTAAAAAAATGAAAAAGAAACTCATTGGTATTAACGTAACAAAATACAGGGCAGCATATGGAGAAAGAAAGCTACAGAGTTTTGATGGAAAAAACAAAAAAGATCAAAATAATTAGAAAAATGCTCCTTGCTCATGAATAAGAAAATGCAGTATTATTAAGATAATATTTCTTATTATATTATTTTGTTATATTATATTATTATTGAAAGAAATTATATTATTTCTTTCAAACTTGATCTATAGACTGAAGGAAATCGCAGCAAAATCCCAGAAAGTTCATTCGTGCTCTTTGTATCATAGAAGATACTTCTTCCTCTTATCACAGATTATCTTTCTGATCTTTTTAGTCCTTTTTAGAGACTTATGAGTTCTTTTATAAATTAAAAAAAATCAAAATTAGATTGTCATGTCCCCCATTCTCTTTATGGGAGATTAAAAATTAGTTCTTTGATTTATAATCCAATCATAACTGGTTGCCTGTTATCTCTTTCCTTAATTTCTGTATCTTATAGTATTATTTCTCGTAGTGTCTTTATTGACAAAGAAGCTTTGGGGCAACCTTATTTTTTCTACTTCTTTTTATGAATTTATTGGGCTACATCATTTCTCTTTCTAATTTTGGATATCTATTTTTACTCTAATGACAGATTCTATTATTTATTTTTTCTTCCTTTGATTTTGTATTTTTTGATGAGGACCACGTGGTTCTCAATAAAAGTGATATTTCTGGTGTGTTTTGGAAGTATCACTACTTTTTGCAAAAGCGGATTTCTTGGACTCAGTAGTAGATTGTCACCTGTGCAGATGGCCTCTAGTACAGCGGGTGGTGTCCTAATAACTGGGCGAAGTTCCTAGAATATAGCCATGAGAAAGAGTTTCCGAATCACGTTACAATAAAAAATCAAGTAGGTTTATTCTGAATTATCTTATTCTTCTGAAAGTTTAAATTTCCTTATGAACATTTTAGCAACATTTCATTCCTTCTACCTTTTTCTTTTGGTTACAACAGTAAGGAGGAATAACGAGATTTTTATACCTAGATCTAACGTTATTTGGAGATTAAGCCTGGTAGTTCCTAATGTGTGATAACAGATTGAAACTTGGGACAAAAATGCCAATTCCATTTCTCTCATTGAGTTCCATGGTGCTGGATTTCATCCCAGTGTCCACAGGCAAAGAGGCACATAGCCCAGTGCTCTGAAAAAGCTCCCTCTGAATGCAGACATCTGTTGTGTGCTAATCAAGCAAAGATGAAATAGTGAAGGCAGGATTGTGAGTCCCCTAGGTGATTTCTGAGTGCTCGCTTCTGTTCATATCCTTAGAGAAGAAAGTGGGAACCGTGTGTATCGTAGGACGAACCAACACAGGTGCTGGTGTCATGTAAGTTAAAACCGATAATATCTGACGATGTTTTATGTGTCGGACAAAATACGGTTATTCTTTGCACAGATAATTAGCATATTACTTAGGTTGATACAACTTGATGTCAGTTTTCAGGAAAATCCATCTCAAACCCTTGTGAGGCATTGATTTCAAATTAAATTCTTTTGGTATTTTCTCACAGGTATTGATGAGACTATTCTACCCTCTAGAAGGAAATTCTCTGTAGTTGTCTCTAATTTGGATAAAATTGGATAAACATCCCTTATCAAGATGATACACCATAAAACCTTGTCATATTGCCAGCCCAAAGTGATCTAATGTGATGCTGAAGAGTCCTCTCAGCTGCAAATTTGCCACATGATATTGGGGCTTTGATTCTGCAGTTGCCATGGTACCCAGAAAAAATGCTCAGAATCACTCCCTCAAGGCATAAATTAAGAAGCACCAGCATTGCAGGATGCCGGGTTCTTCACTCTTACTGGCCGTAACACGGCCTTAATTTATTTAAAAGAAAAGAGAAAAGAAGAAAACAAAAATAACTCTGAGCTGGAATAAATTGCGTAATAGACGGCTTTGTATATAAATATCAATAATCACACAGGAGTATCTAGGTTAATAACATTTTAAATAAATGACAGTACTTCTTAGACTAATGACCTCAATGCTCATTTATGAAATCATTTTTAAAGATTTCAATAGCTCATCAAATAGGAGATATAATGTTATAAATTCAACTGACACAATTATTTAGGATAACATTATTAAGAACTGTGGAATCGCTGGGTATATTTAATTAACTTAATTCTTTCATAGATATCCTAGAGATAATTTTGATTTGGCTTAATAAATAAAAATTACAGCAAGTGAAGATGCATGTTACAATTGTTTTAAAACTTATTTTAATAGCTTTGATAAAATTCACCTATTTTTAATGTTCAGTTTAATTCAATACTTTTTACTATCTTCATAGAGTTTTGCAATAATCCCTGCAATCTTATTTTAAAACACTGTCGCCATCTCAAGAAAGAAACCCCGTACACATCAGCCCACGTTCACCCCGGGTTCTCCTGGCCCCAGTTTTTCCCAGCCACTCACTTTCTGTCTCCTGGTATGGATTTTCCTATTTTTGACATTTAATATAAATAAAATCCTAGACTATGTGACTCATTATTTGCTCAGCATAAGGTTTTCAAAGTTCTTCCATGACGTGACGTGGATCAGTCCTTCAGTGTTTGGCCAAATAATAGCCTGTCAGGTGTATACCATTGTTTCTTTATTCATTGATTAGTGGGCGTTTGGGGGGTTGTTTCCACATTTGTCCTTATATTGTGTAGCTGTATGTTTTTATTCCCCTTGGAGATGATATGGTGACTCCATGAATGTCTGACTCTTCAGGAACTGCTGAACTCGGGTTGAGAGCGGCTGCATCATTTTGCATTTTCACAAGCAGCATTTGAAGGTTCCAATTTCTCCACGTCCCTAACAACGCTTCCTAGCGTCCACCTTTTGCACTAGAGTCCTTCTCTTGGTTTGGAGTGGTGTCTCATTGTGGTTTTGATTGGATTTTCTTAATGATTAAGAATGCCAAGCATATTTATATGTGCTATTTGGCCATTTGTGTATCTTCCTTAGAAAAATACCTCTGCTCATTCTTCGGTTGTTTTGTTTTATGATAATTTAGTTGTGTTTTTTATTTATTTTGTGTGCAATTCCCTCTCAGACACATGCTTTGCAAATATTTTCTCTCATTACTCTTACTCTGTGGGCTGTGTTTGTACTTTCTTGATAGTCGTCTTTCTTTGAAGTATAAAACTTTTTTTTTAATTTCTTAATAAGCCCAAATTGTTTACTTTTTTTGCTTCTTTGTTGCTTGTGTTTTTGGCCTGTGTATGTTGCCCAGTCCAGTGTCATGAAGATTTACACCTGTGTTTTCTTCTAAGAGGTTTAAGTTTTAGGTCTTGCATTTAGGTTAATGATCTAGTTTGAGTTAACGTTAATGGATGGTGGGTGGTAGAGGTTGAACTTCATTTTTTTCTTTTACTTTTTTGCTTATACATAACGAAGTTCCAGAACTATTTGCTTAAAAGATTATTATTGTGGGTAGCACCTGTGGCTCAAAGGACAAGGGGGACAGCCCCATATACCAGAGGTGGTGGGTTCATACACAGCCCTGGCCAAAAACTGCCAAAAAAAAGAAAGAAAAAAGAAAAAGATTATTATTACCTCATTGAAATGCCTTGACACCCATGCCAAAAGCAATTGAGCAGAAATGAAGAGTTTCTTTTTGAACTTTGAACATAATATTTAATTGATCTATATGTCTTTCCTTATGTGAATAAAAGTCTTGATTACCATAGACTTTCAGTAAGTATTTAAATCAGCCAATGTGAGTTTTCCAACTTTAATCTTTTGTAAAATTGTTTTTATCCCCACATGTGTTCTCAGATAGTGAAGAATCCTGGCACAAAAACACAGCACCTTGGAAAGTTACTCTGATTTTTTTGTCAATGTTTCAAAACATTGAAAATACGTATAGTTTTTCTTCACCCCAATCACAGTAATGGGCCAATTAGAGAAAAGCCATCTCCAAACTGCTTCCAAAAATGCAGTATCCTTAAGATGGAAGTCTCTCAAATCCAAATCTTTGCCATTCATATGGAATTACTCAACAATGCCAATTCACTTATAAGCAAACATTGTACCCTCTGCTAAAATGAATTTGATTCAGTGATTGAGTAATTCAGCTAAAGTACCTTTGTGTTAGTTTCATTCACCCTATACATGTATCTACAATTGCATTGTCAGCATGGCTTATTAGAAAAGTTATAATTTCTAGACATCAAAGGTCAAGAAATTATTTCGGCAATGCATGTATCCAATGCTAGCTTCTTTGATATTTCTTAAGCATTTTAAGCGTTACCCAGTAGTCAATGATGCCATTTATTTTAAATTGAAGGTCTTTGGTGGATATTTATCAGCCAGTTCTATAAAACCTTGCAATTCCTATAAAATTCAATGGTACATGTATCTACAAGTAATAATTAAACTAGATATATAATTCTGGCAAGTCAAGCCCATCATTATGGCTTTACAAGACCACATGACATAACAATTTATTGAACTCACTAAATTTAACTTATCTAATAATTTCCATATAGGTTGTGAAAAGATGTTATATTGAAGGACCTGAAGTTAGTAATGACATTGAAGAATTTATAGTATCAGGTAAAACAGCTATAGTCTGAAATTTCCCAAAAGGCAACCACTTTCCACCCGAGATTACTGAGGTATTTTAGTAAGGTTTTTCAATTGATTTTGATGATCGTTTTTCCAGGGGAAGAGCTCACTGTGATATAGTTAATAAAGTGTCTCAGAATATTCACATTCCAATTATAAATATCTGCAAAATTTTCTCCATACTAATTATTTGAAGATGGCAAATATCCATACCTTATTCCATACAAAGGTTCCGTGTTACGTGAGCTAGATTTAGGGAATTTGTGAATTGGAGACTTAGCTAAAAAGGTTGCCATCATTCCTCATCACCATAAACAAATTCTCAACTGGACAGATTATAAAGACACCCCACTGTGGGTGCCTTGGAGCAGAATGGGAGCAGATTGGCTAAAAGCATTTGCCAGAATCCCTGATGCTCAACTTGTCACTTCAAGTTCTATGACAAAAATTGGTCCTATTCTATTGCTAAGGGAATGATGTATCAAAATAGATAATCAACTGTTTCCATTGAGAGTTAAAGATTTTTTAATATTAATAAAAAGGGGATTTATGGCCTGGAGTCTACAGCATCTATCAGGATATTTTTTCTAGACTTTGTTTTGTTATATTTTCTTTTCTTTGGAATTATAGAAATTAAAACATTCTAATAACGACAGTACTTTCTTAGGTAAATTCATTATTCCCCTATTGCCAAGATTTAGACGATAGCTAGGATTTTATCATATTGTCTATTTGTTAAGATGCATTTTGAATGTGTTTTTCTTGTGTCATAAATTTTTGGGAATCTACCCAGATTCAGGAAGACTGCCTGGGGCCTTACTAGAGTAGCACTAGGAACAAAGCAATTATTCTGCACTCCCAGTAAATATTGAATTGGATTCATCTGGCATATGCAGAGGTTTAGGATGCTATTTATATAAAATTTTTCAAATCATAGCCTCCTTAACAGTGGAAGGGCATCTGTTGGGTTATCCTATCCAGCATCATTTTATTCTTCTTAAATAACCAAACACTATTCCGGGGACTTGAAATACATACGTGAATAAAATGAATATCCCAGCTGCATAGAATTTGCATTCAAGAGGAGAGAGACAGAGAATGTTAATATAATATAATTTATAATAATATAAATCATGTAAATGTTAGAAAGAAAATATCAGAATTCACGCATTGAAGACAAATAGTCGTATTAGATGTGGTGTCCGGCCTGAGCTTTGAGCAAATCCATAGAAGAAGTTAAAGTGAATCATTCAGATCTCTGTGGCAGGAAGATTCCTAGCAGAAGAAACAGTCCATACAAATCCTTCATGGGAATAATAAAATAGAAAAAGAAACCAGGTGAAATATGACAGAATAGTGAGCATTGATGGAGCTGTGGGTGTCCCAGAGTGGGGGAGAGTGAATGGAATCTGGTGCCCAAACAGGGGGATAATTACGTTTTTACAAGTGTGTGTATATAAAATAATAATATATAATGTGTATATATTATCATTATACATAATTATATTTGTATGTTATATGTGTGTAGTGTGTTTTATGTGAATAAATAGGTGGTTGCATACAGCATTATCAAAATATATACATAAACATATAAAATATATATTGATAAAATATATCAAAACAATATAAATCATGTAAAGGTTAGAAAGAATGTCAGAATTCAGAGTTAAACTGGACTCTAAGGTTTGATCAATTTTATAGCCTTAAAATACAGGTTTTAATTAGTATAAATATCTTTTAAGACTGAATGCTATGTTATTAAAATTTCTTTAAAAATAGTCCCCTAAGCACATTGTATCCCATGATTGCATTAATGTACACAGCTATGATTTAATCAAAAAAAAAAAAAGGAATCACTTAAGCTCAGGAGTTTGAGGTTGCTGTGAGCTGTGAAGCCACTCACTCTATTGAGAGCAACATATTGAGACACTGTCTCAAAAAAAAAAAAAATTGTTTCCTAAGTAGATGACGTCTCAATAGTTTCCAAAGGCTTGAGTGTATTATTTGTAATTACCTCACAGACTGTTAGGAAATCAGGTATTTTGTGTAGGTGCCATAGTGGCTAGTAGTATGAGTGTTTGTTCTAAATTGCAAGCTGCAGTAGCCTCTTACTGTGTAAATCGGATTCTCCTAACCTGGGCGCGGCAGGAGGAAGGGAGAGACCGGGATGGGAAGCTGGAGGCCGGACTGCAAAAGGTACAAAAAGAAAGGAACGGCCTGAACACGCCTGGTGTTACTGTTGCCATTAGAAAGGAAGGAAAAGTTAGGGACAAAAAGAAATAGACCCAGAGGAACATGCAAATGTATAATGGAATTCGCTAGTTTCGTTACTGAGCAAAGCACTTGCCCTCATGCGTGCAGGTCGTAAGGGCCAGAGCTGGCGGGGTTTAGCTCACGGACACACAGAACACAGCCGTGGTTTCTAACCTCATCCTACTTCAGTGCGCAGCCAGCGGGGATTCAGTTTTCGTCAGTGACATTGCGCTTACTCAGATGTCTTGCTTTCCTAATTCTTTATCGGGTTGGCTCTGACGTTTCTTTATTTACAGCTGTATATTAGCACCTATTACTGTTACGCCAACAGCATGTCCAGGACACATGACATCTGCCTGCTGGGTGCAGATTCCCCGCTAGGTCGTGTCTCCATTTCCATCACTCTGGGTACCACTCCCCTCATCTCTTCCTGCATTTCTGTGAAAGTGTCCTAGTTAGTCTTCCTGCTTCCACTGCTGACCCCCCATTCTCCAGTCTCTAGGCAGTGGTTTGCTGAGCACTTAAAGCCCTTCCATTCAACGTAGAACAGCGTCCCTGCTCCTTCCTGGGCCTCCAGGTCGCTACGTGCCTGGAATCAGGCCATTAGAATCTTTGCTTAAACAGCCCTGCTTAATTTATCCCTCTGCAAGCGAGGCAATCTCAATTTCATCATTCTCTCTGTTTTCTCCTTGTATTTTTTCACAAAGTAACTTGTTCGATTATGTCTTTCTCTGTCTCCTTCCCACCATTTCAGTTTGAACGTCTGAACTAATGCAGCAAGGCCCTCAGCTGACTTATTCACACCTTGGTCACTCATTTGACACATAACATTTTCTAACCATCTGTGAAGAAAAAAAAAAAAAAGTGGAGGAAGGGCAGCCCCTGTGGCTCAAAAGAGTAGGGCGCCAGCTCCATATGCTAGAGGTGGTGGGTTCAAACCCAGCCCTGGCCAAAAAAAAAAAAATAACAAAATGGAGGAAAATGGAGGAAAGAATGAAAAAAAAATGTAATGAAAAGGTCTAGTTTTCAAAAACCATACAATAAGGAAATCAGAGAATGTGATTATAATAGATTATTGAACTATGTATTAAATATTTAGAGTTCAGATATTTCAAATATAGGAGTGCATTTTCCCCAAACGATACTAGCAGATAAACAAATTGGAAGGAAACAAAATTTAAGGCCTAAGTTTAGATTTCTAAAAAAATCAAATTGGCCTTGTTTTGCTACCCCAAAGCTACACTGATATTAATAATTATTACCACTTGGTAACACTATTTCCCCAACCTGCCACTCGGCCTTATGCATATCTACATGTCCGTATTTAAAACTGCCAACGTCTCTCACTGGGGCCTCAACATCATCCTGGCAACAGGTTTACCTGTGTCTACGTTTCTTCACCAAAATCATGGTGACCTCTGATGATAAATCAGATTATGTTTAAAATCTTACATTTATTTTAGAAGCATTTAATGACCTCCCTCCTCTCTCGGAGCCACAGATATACTAGTACTCATTTTGATGTTTATATTGAATGTGTGCATTCATTATTATTGAAAATAAATGAAAACTTCCATATATTCATTAACATATAAAAATAACAACACACATGAACTATTGGTATTTGTCATACAAATAATACACCTTGTTTTTGAAAGACTTAATTGATTTTAGTTTTTTTTTTTTTCAGTGAGGACACTTTTTAGAGAGAGGGAGACGGCAAACAGTGTCAAATCTATCATGGGTTCTCATGTTTGTTTATTTAACTTGTATCTTTTTTAAACTAAGTAAAATTCTCTATGTATACATATATGGCATCTACCATGATGTTTTAGATATTTATACATTGTGGAATGTCTAAATCGAATTATTTAATATGTGCATTGCCTCACACTCTTATATTTTATGTTGAGAACATATAAAATCTCTCTCAGCAATCTTCAAATAAACAGTGTGTTATTATTATCCATTGTAACCATGGCGTACAGTAGATCTCTTGAACCTGAACCTTTTCTGCTTTGTTTTCAGATTGATGATTCCCTGAATCAGATCCGTAAGCTCCAGAGATCTCTGGATGAACAGAAAGAAGCAAATGAAAATTTGGAGCTTCAACTCAGGCACTTAGAAAGCCAGTAATTATCTCATAAATTATGATGAATTCAAGATCGGGGTCTCAGTTAAGTAAATCTTGATATCCTTGCCTTCTATCACATTTTCTTAAATATCAGTAATATTGTTTTTGTTAACTGGAAATATTAATAAAAGAAAGGTGGAGACACTTAATACCTGAATTGGTGATCTTAAGGAAAATAATCTCTTTAAAGAAATATTGAAAATACTTCACAGAAAATTTTAAATTTGTAATGCAGCTTGCCCTCAATTTCACCTACTTAAACCTTCAAAAAGTAGGTTGCTTTTCGTACCTTTTATTACAATATCTCAAAAAATTATTTGCACTGCTGCAAAACTTCATTTTATACTTTAATCATGACATCCCACAGTTGATATTTGTACATGTAACTATACTTAAAATTGCCAGTACACAACACTGTAATATAAAAACCTGGATATTAACTAGTAAACTCGACAGCTGAACTTTTGCTTTGAATGTTCTCATTTGCCATTTTAAGAAAATGGTTAGTACTATATATGTCAGAAAATTCCCAGAATAAAGAAAAAGCAGAATCTAAATATTTTCTTTCACTTAGTTAGAATTAATACTCATAATCACATTGAAGACCCACCCAATATTGTTCTTAAAATACAACTTTATATTGATCATTTTATTAAATAACTTCCAAAGATACATATTTAGAACTATATCAACCTGAATAAAAAAATATAGCAACTGAGAAAGTTTACTTAATACTTTATTGCAGAATGCCATAGGTCAATGTAAAAATTGAAGCAATATACATGGAAAAGTTTGCTTTTGTTTACTTTCCTGCCTCCAGTGATGTCAATCTTATTATACAGTTCTTATAGGGGTTAATAAAAATACATGGAAGAATGGAAATATTCATAGATTTTCAATCAACTGTGTTTTAAATACAATTAAAATGCTACCTTGTCTTCCTATCCCAAGATGACCTGGTACACAGATTTTAAAGATGAGTGAAAACTAACATATCTACTGTGCATATTTTCATTCACAATGCAAAGGCCAGGAGTAACTCAGCCTGTATCCGTATACCATGAAATAAAAATCTAGTCTCTGAATGGTGTTATAAATGAAAGTCTTGCCTTAGTGAAAGATGTGACTTTCCTCACACTGAATGAACTTTGGGTATATCATACCAAGTGGAGTGGAGATCATAGGAATGGTTACTTCTGATTTTAGTGTGTGTGTTTATCTTGCTAACATAATCTGTTTCTAGAGAACCATTACACTTTTCTTCTCGTTATATACAGCAGTAAAGTTATTACTATTTTCTGAAATCATCTCCAAGTATCTTGTTTCCATTATATCTTCCATGAAGGCTAAATTTCACATTCATTTCTGGACATTACTAGTGCAGGAGCATTCTAAAATTTCTGTTCTCATTGAGGACAGTTCTGCTGTTTAGAAGAGAATAATTTTTAAAGGTGTGATCAACACATTTATATTCACTGTATTGACCAAAGAAAATAGTAAAGAGACTTTTTTTAAAAGCAAACTCTACCCTATCTGTATAATTATTTTCAACAATCATGACATAGCAAGTTTAAATAGGAAAACAATTTTTATACTGAATATAATAATATTCTTTCCTGGACTTCTAAAGAACTGTTCAAGAGAGAAACATGTCTCATAGCTGAATGCGTTTTATTGGGAGAAAATAATACTGAGTCCAACTTGAACTGTCATCATTGGGTGAGGCACAATCTCTGGCAGCCAGTGTGCTGGGAGGAGATTTTTCTAAGTGAGCTATTCGATGGCCACACTGATGACCTGGATAAAGAAACAGAGAAACAACAAATCAATAATTCTAAATTATTTTCTGCCAGAAGAGAATTGGAAATGAAAAATGGTCCTCAAGGAAAAGAATGTAATTTATTAGGGAAAAATATGAAAGAAGAACATACATAGGAGAAGCTAGCGGTATAAGGAAGGCCGGCAGAAGCACTATGGCATTAACAAGGGATTTCATATCCCCCTATGGGACTGGCACTGTCCCTCCTGTGTTAGGAGGTAGAAACTGCTATCGCCATTTCATAGCTGAGAAACTGGCTTCACGGAGCACAAGATTCGCATATACGAGGATTAGAAAAGACCTCTATCTTATTACTCTGCCAGGGTTGTAGAAGAGAGGGCTTGGAAACTGTCTTCTCTCCATAAGACATTTAAGCAAACCATTTAGTATTTTTGTCTTTCTTCTAACCCATAAAATGGAGATAACAATACCTGTTACAATTATGAGCGTCCAGCGATAATCTAGTGTCATTTCGGAGAAGGCCAACGTTGTTTCATGACTAATTTATGAGGTTTAAAAGGATGAGCAAAATAAAGATGTGAGATACGGGAGTACCAATGTGCTGCCGTGACCACAGACTCACCAACCTTTTAAAAAACGAGTTCATTTAATTTGGTCTGTATTTCTGTAATATTTAAAATTGGCCATGCTTTCCAATTCTGCTTCCCACAAATGAATATCAATCTATCTCCAGGAAGAGAGATAATGAGGCATCAGTTTGAGAATATTTTCCATAAAGATTTATCAGAAGAAATTGTGATTCTATTTCTTTTAATAGTTGCTATACTTAGACTGTTAAAAGAAAACAAATAAAATTTTGTTCAACAATGTTGGGCAGTTGTTTGTGGCAACAGATAACCCAGTAACCTCATAACTTAAAATTAAGAAGGGAAAAAAAAAGACTATGATAGGAGAACAGAGAGTTATATAATGTTCCAGTATTCCCATCTATAAACTGTGATTTTGTGAATTAACACATTACTGTCCTCTGAGACATGTTACTCACTGGGCTGTATTAAAGCAGGTTCAATGAGTTCCCTTTGGCTTGTTTTTGCATCTGTTATTTATTCTTTCTGAATGGACGGACAGTAACTCAGAGAATATTATGGTTGAACGGGAATGCAGCTCTCTAACGTATGAACTTAATTAACCTAATTTCTTTAGACCGGTAATATATTTTCGACTAAATTCATCTTAAACATGGACTTTAAGAAGTGACTGTTTTAATTGAACTGTTGGGAATTAAGTATTTGGATACTTTATTTTAATGGCAAGGCCTGCGATCATGCGATAGGGTTAAGATTTCCATCCTGTGACTTACTATTTAGAAAAACAATTTGTGAAATGTTCACTTGGAGGCTACAATATACACACACAGGAGCACACAGCACAGCCCCTGTGGAGCCTGGGTATTGCACAGATGTTAGTAATAGTCGGTGAGATAACTATCGAAAATGTAAGACTGACTGTACTTATTTCACGTAAGGGGATGTGGAAGCAAATCTGGGGACTCCAGTAACCGTCATTCACATCATAAACTTGGGCTTTATCTCAACCTCATGAGAAGTAGCAAAAGTTGCTGTACATATTTAGTGACTGGGAGACAGGTCAGCGAAGGTCTTGACTACCGCTGTGGTAACTTGGTGCTTCTCTTTCCAGAGATTTTGATAAGAGCATTTTCTTAAAAGTGTTAGGTAGCATTTAAAAACAGGAATTTTTAATTGAAAAGCGTAAATGTTCTCCTGATAGCAGTGTGCCTTCTCTGCTGCCAAGCTTCACTGGGTTAGGACTGCTTTGGGTACTCCTGTTGTGCTTGGATGTCAATAACAGCATCATTGCTATTGTTAAATGCCCCTGTCTCAAATACCAGCTGAGGTCTAGAGAGGGTATCGATATCTCGGGTTTCTGTGTGTTATTCTCCTGGCGCTTGATCCACAGGACACATTTGTGTAGTAGTGTACTGAGGACTATAATTCAGTTTTTAATTTAGAAACGATTACTAATTCCTCTCACATGAAAGTTCCTCATGTTTCTTTTTAAAGTTTATAAAAACGACAAAAAGTCGAAGAGCCAGTTTACAAAATCCGTGTATTGATTTGTCTGAATTCTATTTGGGGATGACAATGACCATTCGTGATGTTTAAGAGGAATAAAATTGTGTCTAAACTATGAAACGCAGAGTATTATTTATTTTCCTTATTAAAACATAATGGAATTAAGATTTGGAAACTAGCACAAGAATGCGTGAGCCCTCTACCTAAGTTTATTTAAATTAATGACATTAAAAATAAATACATCTGTGAAATTAAATATGTTATAACCAGATACAGTTTTTTAAAAACCAGCACCAACCCATACAAAATTAAACTGTAAATAGATTTAAAGATAACTTTAAAAAATAAAAGTAGATTATGGAATTATTATAAAAAAGAGACTATTTTGGTCACCATTTCAGAGAAGGCATTTTTTAGCAAATATGAATCTCAGAAGCTATAAACTATGACACGTTTGACCCCATAAAATTTCATTTTGCTCAAAGGCTCAGGCCTCAGAGACATCTGCTCTTCAGTACAGTGACGCTTTCCTGCGGCTGGGTCCTCAGGTGCTGTAGTAAGCCCTTTTCCCTCTCTGTGTCCAGGTTCCTCTCCAGAACTCATTACACCTGATGAAGGTCTGTCTTTTACATCACAGCCTCTGCCACCTTTCTCCCATGTCTTTGTGACACTCTAGATTATGTTAAATTTTTAATTAAATACGATTGCATTTTTCATGAGAATGTTAAGATTCATTACTGCAGCCAGCACAGTAGCGCCCATCTGTAATGGCAGGTAGGTGGCTTGAGCTCAGGACTTTAAGACCATTCTGAGCAATATCAAGACTCCATCTCTACTAAAAATAGAAAAACAAGCCTAGCATTATGGCAGGTGCCTATAGTCCCAGCTACTCAAGGGGCTGAGGCAGGAGAATCACTTGAACCCAGGAGTTTGAGGTTGCTGTGAACTATGATGCCAGGGCACACAAGGCACAGAGTGAGACTCTGTCTTAAATGAGTAAAATAAAGATTGTTTATTGAAGAGCCTGCGCCTTATGGCATATTATCAGTAAATATTCTGTCTTGCAGGATTTTTTTTTTTTGCAGTTTTTGGCCGGGGCTGGGTTTGAACCCGCCACCTCCAGTATATGGGGCTGGCACCCTACTCCTTTGAGCCACAGGCACCACCCTGTCTTGCATCATTTTTAATTTTTATTTTAGTTTTTGAACTTAATCCTTGCCTATTTTTATTCAGTTGTGTAATTTTCTATGTGCCCATCTTTACATGTTTTCTTTCAGGCTACTTTTCTGACTGAATAAATTAATTCTAAATGAACAGCCCTCCTTGAATATCCGGTTAGGAGTGATTTCTGTTTAGACACAGCCCTACCACCTTGGGCATCATGGGATTCCCATTTATCAACATTTCTAAACTTTGTGTCTTTGTCTTTTGTGCTTAATTACCTGTTCATTATGGTACTCACCAGTAATTTAATAAAAATAACATTGTACAAGGTTTTTTTGTGTCTTTTAATTTCAATTGGAGTTCTCTCATATTCTCTCCCTTTCTTTTTAAAATATCTTCATGTTTTATGGATGCACTGTCCTTAGTCCTTATTTACTTATCTTCAAGGTAAAGTCCTTATTTACTTTCAAAGAAGATAAGTAAATATCACTTTATGTTACTCTGTATGCTATTTCCTCCTATTCATAATCATCTTATTTATTTGTTTTAACCTTTGCTATTGTCAAGCTTCTAGATCCACCAGGATTAGCAGGTCCCCCGGTGAGTCTCAGCTGGCAGTGCTGGCTGCTTCATTTCTAAGCCTTTAGCTCTAGTCAGACGTTTTTCCTTAAGGACTTAGAGACTACTGGAGACTTTTTTCTCTATACCCCTACACAATCCTAGAATTCAAAAAATACTTCATGGGGAGAGGGGCCCTCAATCTCAGATTTATCATTCTAGCCTTTGTGTTCTCTTTTACATAATACGAAATGGATTTTAAGTCCACCTGAGGGTTTTTTTCTTTTATAGAAGAGATTAAAACATTAACAATGTCATAAAAATGATGCACGTTCTTTTCGATGTCTTTTTCTTTCCTGATGTTGTCTCTGCATCCTGTGTTTTCTGTCTATGTTGTCCTGTGCCTCACTGTGTTTATGTTTAATCCTCTGCTCTTCTTGGGAATTATGCATCCAGATTCTATTTCTACTAAAAGTCATTTAAATTATTCTTTAAAATCTTGTATCTCCTGCATATAGCTTTGCAATTAAGGTCAAGAATGAAATGATGTTTTAAATATGTGTCTATGTGAAGAATTATTTTCTTACTATTTACCTTTGTTCTTCCAGCCCTTCTAAAAGTTATGTGGATTAAAATATATGTGGTGGAGCTATGAGCTCAGAGTATTTTTAAATACACTTTTTATTATTTTATCCTGAATTTCAGTTTGTTATTTTTGTGCTTTAGATTTAAATAAATGATTAACAATTTCTTATATTCATGAACACGCAAACTATCCCACAATTTCCATACTCCGGCATGCAGCCTTGTGTCCCTTCCAGGGGAGTGACGTCCCCATGTGCGTTTGTGCTTCTGTGTCATGATTCCTCATCAGGACTCTGCCATCTTCTCTCTCCAGCTGAATAACATGATAACTTCATAGCCCTTTAATGTTCTAAAAGCACCATAATCCCAATTCATATTTATTAATTCATTTAGTGGATATTAGACTCAGATAAATATTTTCTTTTCTTTTCTTTTTTTTTTTTTTTGAGACAGAGTTTTTTATTTTGTCGCCCTTGGTAGAGTGCTATGGTGTCACAGCTCACAGCAACCTCAAACTCCTGGGCTTAAGTGATTCTCTTGCCTCAGTCTCCCAAGTGGCTGGGACTACAGGTGCCCACCACAACAGCTATTTTTTGGTGCAGTTGTCATTGTCATTGTTGTTTGGAGGCCCGGGCTGGTTTCGAACTCACCAGCCTGTGTAGAATGTGGAATGTATACATGTTAGAAAGTCATTAGTTGACTCGGCGCCTGTGGCTCAAGTGGCTAAGGTGCCAGCCACATACACCTAAGGTGGCAGGTTTGAATCCAGCCTGGGCCCGACAAACAACAATGACAGCTGCAAACAAAAAATAGCCGGGCCTTGTGGCAGGCACCTGTGGTCCCAGCTACTTGGGAGGCTGAGGCAGGAGACTCGCTTGAGCCCAGGAGTTGGAGGTTGCTGTGAGCTGTGATGCCACCAGCACTCTACCCAGGAGGGGACAGCATGAGGCTCTGTCTCCAAAACAAAAAGTCATTAGTTAATTTAATTTATCTGGTATAGGCATTGGCTACATTTTTGCTTTTATTCTTTGCTTTTTTTATTGCTTGTATACCCCATAAAATAGATAACTTTAAATGAAATATATAGATGTAGTTTAGAAATAAGTCTTTCCTCAAGTGTTGCTGACTGTTCGCAGGAGGAAGGAAGGTAAATGTTCTTTGCCCCCCAGTTTATTTACTCAGTGCTCCCAGCAGGTAGCCCCTCGCCACGCGTACCTGGTGAGCAGCTGCAGTGCAGCTGGCATGAGTAGAGGTGTGCCTCTCTTACCGTAAAATAAATACAACAAACGCATTACAGACATCTCATTTTAATATTACTCACATGTTGATAATGATCATATGTTGAGCTAAATGAAATATTAAAGCGAACTTGATTAGCTTCCTTGTTCTTTTAAAATGTGGCGCCTATCTGTGGCTCACTTTATATTTCCATCGCCCAGTGCTACGTTACTGTTCACTACCGGCAGCTGGACAGAGGAGATACTGTGCATTATCCTGGTTAGTTCCTCTTAATATCCTTCAGGAATGCAAATCTGCAGATCCTCTCCACTGTGGAAGCCCCAGGGAAAGTCCTGGAAATAAGGGCAAGTTCTGCACATTGAATAAATTTCCTGTATTTGTTTTTAAACTTATCACAGACCAGTTGTGGTAGCTCACGCCTGTCATCCTAGAGCTCTGAGAGGCAAAGGAGGGCGGATGGCTTGAGCTCAGGAGTTCAAGACCAGACCCAGCAAGAGCGAGACGCGGCTCTGCTGAAAACAGAAACACTTACTGGGAGGGCGGCAGGTGCCTAGATTCCCAACTTTACTAGGAAGGAAAGAGAATTGCTTGAGCCCAAGAGTTTGAGGTTGCTGTGAGCTATGATGACACCATAGCACTCAATTGACCCCAGGGTGACAGAGAAAGACTGAAACTTACTACACTTTGATATTCAATTACTCTGCACTGGCAAGGCACAGTATTAAATTGAAAGTAACGTTTACTTGACCTATAGCAACCAAAGCACAATTCTAGATTATGAACCAGTGGGAAAACACGTTAGCAGTTGACTGCCCTCGCAAAATATTTATACACTGATGAGTATAAAATCCTCAAAGTACTGAACTTGGATTGTTGTAAAATAATATAGAAACTGCAGTACAGAGCATGCCACGATGGAAGCCAGCTAGAAAACCACGCAGCGTCTGCAGGCCACTGTTCATGCCCTCTATTCTGATGTAGTCAAATCGTTCTTCTTCCTTGCCAAGAATTCCCTTCAGAACAGGAGGAGAGAATTACTTTGGCAGAAAAGAATGAAGAGCAGAGGTGGAAAGAACAATGGTGACATAACAGTGGCCAACCTGAACGAGGCACGCTCTTCTGAGATGAAGGGCGGAGGGCAGACTAACGGCAGGACAGAAAGCAGAGCGAGCGGGATCCACGCGGGGCAGGACCCGAGAGCGGGAAGCCCAAGACCAGCGCGGGGTTCCGCGGAAAGAGGGGCGGGGCGGAGCAGGGCGGAGGGGGCGGAGCAGAGAGGGCAGAAGGGGCAGAAGGGGCGGGGCGGGGCGGGGCGGGGTGTCCGGGGACCCGGACTCGCTGCAGGCCGCTGAGCTCTGAACACGCCGGAAACACTGGGCATGAGCTTTGCAGGGCTGCCGAAGCTTTTTAACATTTTGGAATATTTAATGGCTATTTTAATCTGAGAGTGTGGGAAATCCTCTGAAACACGGCTAAAACAGTCCTACCAAATTGCCACAGATCCGGTTACTTTAATGGCAACAGCTGGGACAATTTTATTCTTAATCCGTTTCCGTGACTCACAGTCTAAATCGTTAGGCAACTGTCATTTTTGTTACAAGTTTAACCCAGTCACGTTTTGTCCGTTCTATTCAAACATATAATGGGTGCCACAACTTTTTTTTTTTTTAAATCAGTTCATGGGGGCGGTGCCTGTGGCTCAAAGGAGTAGAGTGCCGGCCCGATATGCCGGAGGTGGCGGGTTCAAACCCAGATCCGGCCAAAAACTGCAAAAAAAAAAGAAAAAAAAAATCAGTTCGTGGGAGTCTAAGTTGATCTGGATAAACAGTTCCTCCTTGAAGGAAAATTAAATAGACAAAACAGTTAACAGGGAAAAAGAAAAACAGCAAGAACAGTTGTGCAAAGAAAAATACTGCAACAGAAATGGAAAGGAAAATAGTGTTGCTCAGATAAAGGAAACGTTAGAAAAACTGAATTTGGAATTGATGTGTGTATGTTCAATTCTGTTGGGCATCTTCTGAAATACGCACAGTGGAATGACCTTTTAGTGGAGGCTGGGAAGTGGTAAGGAGAGGGGGTATTTAGTTAATGACTAAAATGAAAACAGACTTAACAGAAGATACAAGGACATCTCTAAAACAAGTTTTGAAATTATTTTAGATGCAGAATGCTAGCAACAATGAAAATGTATTACATGTATTATACAACAATATAAAAACAATATGCATGTAAGTATATTATATATTATTATGAATAATATAAATGTATAAATATAAGGATAGTGCATGTAGAACATTATAATATTCTATTTTATGTTAATTTATATTATTATAAATTATAGTGTTGCCTACTATATGATGCACTGATTATGTATATTAATATTATAATAACTTATATTATCAATTATTTATGATACATATAATAAATATATCCATATGAGTAAAGGAAAGGCTTAGTATCAGTGATCTAAGCTTGCAACTCAAATGTAGGATATAAAAAACAACAAATTAAGCTCAAAGAAAATTAAAGAGACTAAAACAGATATCAATGAAATAAAAAATAGATGTCTGGCCTGGGACTGAACACTAAAAGACAGAAGTCAATGAAATAATACATGAAATACTGCAATAAATTCTCAGTTCACACGATTGAAGAAATTCTACCAAAATAAGATATTAAATTACAAAAGAGAAAGTCGTGTTATAAAGGGACATTTCTCTGAGTGAAGCAGGAGAATGGGCTGAATGTCTAGGATATCAATTGTGCAGCTGGCAGGGAGGAAAAGTAGTGGGGACTGGACAACTCAGAAGACGGGGAGAGTATTTTTATTGTTGTTTTGGGGGGGTTTTGTTGTTGTTTTGTTTTTTTTCCTGGGATATAATGGATAAGAAACCTAAAGTGATTGAATATACTGTGTAGAATGTAGTACATTTTCTATTTATATTATTTCTCAGAATTCATATTATATGTCTATATGGTATTTATTCATATATTAAAATAGTCACATATTAAATAATTATTACATAATTTAACCAATATTTAATATATTATGTTTATTAAAATTATGTTGCTTACTTTCTAAACATGTGTGTACTTTTTGGTCATTGAGTTTGCATTTTAATCTTCCGTCGAGAACAAGTACTATCCATCAATCTTCTGACATTTGTCACGTTTGATTAACAGAACAGCACAGTGCCAATTTTTATCAGTGTTTAATCTTGAGACAAATGTATACTTGACAGTTGTTGGTAGAGTTCTTCAATAATGTCAAGTCTTTCACACATGTATTGATTTTTTCCCACTTTTTCACTGCTATTCACTGAGAGAAGCAGGCTTAGATTTCCAACAATGATTGGGGATCAATCTTTCACCTTTGATATCTCTCTCAAATTTTGATTTTTATATTTCGAGATTATATTATTAGGAGAGTACAATGTTAGAAGAGTTTACCTGTTTATTCAATTTCTACTTTGCCATTATTAAATGATCTGCTTTATTGCACTATACCCCTTCTCCTGAGTTTGTTTTTATTCATATTAATACACCCAATTTTTTATTTAGTGTTTGAAAAATGGTATTTTTCTTTCATCTACTTGTTTACCTTATATCTGAGGTGTTTTGTTGTTTTAAAGATTTTTCCTTTTACTAGGATAATTTAATCCTTTTACATTTAATGTAGCTACTGATACATTTGGGTTTGTATCTGTCTATATATATAATTTGTCTTTTTTCTTTTATTACTCTTTTCTTTCTTATATTTTCAGAAATATTAATCAGTTTTTAAAAATTCATCCATTAGTTTTAATTTTCTTTTAAAATTTAGTTTCAGCAGTTTGTGATGTGCCCAGATTTTTTTTTTCTTTTGGTATTTATTTGGTTGGATTTTGCTAAGTGTATCGAATCTTTAGGCTAATCTTTTTAATAGATTTTAAAATTTGTTATTCATTACTCCTCCTTCTGGGACTGTAATTTAAACCACTGCAGCCGTGTCTGTCACCTCTAGTGCTCTGCTCTATGCTTTTGTTGTTATTCTTGTGATTATTATCCCTGTGCTCTAGTTTTGGTATTTTATCACTGATCTTCTGTAGCCTTCTGAATAATAATCTTCACTGCATGTGATCTTCACTATTAAACACACTCTAATCGTTTCTAATTTCATATACCATACTTCTAAAGTTTCAATTCGATTCTTTTACATAGATTCTAATTTTTTGTTGAAACATACTCCATCTCACCAGCATGTGCCTGTTTTCCTATATTTTCCGGGACACATAAATCATATCCACTGTTAAATTCTTGCTTAAATCTCCAATATCCAATTTTCCTTAACTCCACTTGAATTCATAGGTTTATTTTTTGATTAGCAGTAGCAGTCACCTATGCATTAATTTTTTGGCATCCATAATTTTGAATTTTATGCTGGACGCTGTATCTGCTATTGTACAGAAACACTGGATTATGTTGTCATCTTCACACTGGATTCTGTTCGGTTCAACTTCTAGATTATGTTCAAACCATTAAATTAACAGAAGATCACCCTTCATCTGGTAATAATTGGATTTAAGCCATTTTAACCTAAGTTCATTTTAATTTATGTCCATATTGAAACAGGGATGTTGCTACAGTGGCCTGTTTTCACTTGTTGGCAAGAGTATTTGCGGTGTCTCTACTGATGCCCAGCATGTGTACCGATTCTCTCTACCATGACTAGGAAGGAAGTCCAACATTTCCTTGATAGCGTGAGACCCCCTCAAGCTCAGCTGTCAGCTTCTCTGCCTCTGTTTTCTGCTTGACCTCCTAGAATCTCGGGTCATACGTGATCAATTAAGGCCCATAGGCCTTAGGTTTGGAGCTCTTGTCACTTTCCTCCTCTCCGATACTTTGCTATCCAAATTCCAGCCATTTTCACAGCCCTGGACTCTGACCCCTGTTTTCTCCTTCCACTCACTAATACACGTGCTCCCCATCTGGTTTTATCTCTCTGTGCAGCAATTTAAAAATTTACCTTCATGAGAAATCCGGGGTATATATGAGTCTCTCTTTATGCACAGCCATTCGCTTGAAGGTCATAGCATGGCACAACACCTTCAAACTTGCTTTGATACCTCTTTCCCCACTTTTAAATTGCTTACAGCTATTGGATAAATCTGCTACCAGCTACTTTGTCTTGTTCAGAAGTTATTAAGTTCTTGACATCTATTTCTGCCACTCCCTCCAAAAATTCCATTAAATCTCCTTCTAAGTTCAAACCTTCTCTCCATATTTCAGCTATTTCTCTGGTCTAGATTAAAGGTATCTCTTCCTTGGATGCCTACCTAGCTTTTAACTCATACCTTCACTTCCAGCATATACTGTACATTAAATGGTTGTCTTCTAGAAACGCAATTTATGTCACTCTCCGTGTGAAAACTATTCAACAGCTTCTCTTTAAACTTAGAATACATCTTTGAACTCTTGACACTGACCTATAAAGTTGAAGATGATGTCAGCCTTCTAAGTGGTTTCCTGTGCACTCTCTGTCCCTTCTCTAGGCTTCAGGAGCATTGATTTTTTTTTTTTTTAATTTCCTGAACCTGCAAAGCTTTGCCCGTAGCAATCCTTTAGTACAGTCTGGTTTTTTATGGCCATGACATTGTGTTCATCATTCTTCTCTGAATTTTTTTCTCTTGCTTTAGATGACAGCTTCAATGTCACTTCCTTGATGAGGGATCCCCTGATTGCACAGACTTTACCCTCAGTCTTACAGCACCCTGAGTTTTGTCACCTGGCAAAAGACAACTCACTGCCTGCTCACAGGTGTGTGCTCGGTGGAACATCCTTATTATATACCAGACGTAATCATCACCGAGAGAGATCATATTTTTGTTTTTTGTCCTTTTATTCACCACTTTATGCTGAGTGTTTTGCCTTGGTGTTTGGTATATAATACGTGTTTAATTTTAGGATTCTTTATCTTAATTTGTGTTCTTTAAGTTACATATAATTTTATCCCTGTGAACTTTCAGTAGTTCCTATTTACATGCATTGCATGTAGGAAGTTTTGAATTTTAGCCAAAATGGGAATAACACAGATTTTAAAGAATAAAAGTATATAGAAAACAATTCTTCTGTTTCAGCTAACATTTAAAAAGTCACATCAAAAAATTTTGTCTGTATAGGATTCATATTAGGCCAGTAGTTAAAAGAAACAAAAATCTTTGTGTATTTGTATGTATGCTTTAGAATAAATAGAACAAGGTATTTTTGAATGAGAAGTTTCCTATGTAATCTGCACAATTCACTTTACTTAAGTTAGTGTGTGTGTACTGTATGATTTATCACCGTATCTGTATGCTCTCGCACAGAACTAAAATGAACAAATGAGAAGACATATATGTGAAAACATTTTAAAAATTTTATAAGTGAAAATGTCCTGGTTCTGGGTCATTTTTATGACTGCCATTCTTTAGAGGGTAAATGTTTGCTACAGAATGACCCACTTTCTGGGAGCTCTTTTTGGGGACCACATAAGATCCTTGTAAGTCTGTACTAACATTATGGTTGCTGGAAAACCATCCTGTGAGTTACTGTCTCAGTGCTGTAAGTCACATCTTCAAAATTGCTACCTGTGGACCATGATTAATCCAGTACAATGAAAGTATTGGTAGTTTAATTACATATCAAATCTTCATAAGATTTAGGCTGAATAAAAATATGAATCAGATGTGATAAGATGGTGTTTTAAACAATAAACTAAAATGAAATAGGATGTATCCCTTTCTATTTTCATAAAATGATGACATAAGAATATGTAAGCAATCCTTGTCAAGACAGTACATCAAGGTTATTAATTGATCTTCTTTCCTTTTCTCTAAACATACTACTTAGAGGTAAAACCCATTCTTAAAAGTTATTTTTAAACATGGGCATGCTCAGTGGTACAAATAAATCTCCCAATTGACCAACACTGACCCAGAAGCACAACAGCAGGAACTTATGCTAAACTGGAATGACTTGATCCATTTACCCATGTGCACATTTGGTAGTAAAACTCAAAGAAAGCAGCTGGGAGGTGGGAGGGGGCCACGGGGAAGGGGTAGATTCACACCTGTCAGGTACCATGCACACTATCTGGGTGATGGGTATACTTAAAACTTTGACTTCAACGGTGTAAAAGCAAGTCATGTAACCAAAACATATGCACCTCAATAATATTCTGAAATTTAAAAAGAAAAAAAGACAGAAACACAACAGCAGGAGAGCTGTAGCCAGGGAAAGATGGGCACTAGGGCCTGGGAGTGTGACCCCTTGAGGAGGTGAGGACCAAAGTTACCCCTTACGAACTGGGATGAAGGGAGATAGAAAAACATTGATGACAGACATGGGATTCCTAAACCTTCTTATCAAATCAAAGCATGCTATGAAAATCATTGAAGAAGCAAGAAGGAAAACCAGAAATAGCTGAAAATAAATTTAGAATGGAATACAGTTATAGCTGACATTTGTAAAGCATAAAGATTATTAAGTAATTTAACCACTAAAATTGCCAATTTAGACGATATTGAAATTTTCTGGAGAATAATTTCTAGTACTCTATAAAATTAAAAATATTATTAAATATTTCATTTATTCATTTAATTCCTTATTCCTCCTTGAACAAATAAATCATGATTTATAGCTTCAATTTACAGGTGAATTTTTCCAAAAATTGTAAGGGAAACCTTTAAGAAAATGTTCTAGAGATGCTCAAAAGATCATTTTCCTAAGACGTGTTACAAGATAGTAAGTCATGAGATTTAAAACTGATGAGACCCGTATAGAAAAGGGAATTTGATATTAAACTGTGATTATGAGTGCAGATATTCCTGGCAACAAACTTGGCAAATAGGACCCAGACGTGTTATAAAATATTCATCATAAACATATGGTGTTTATTCTCAGAATTCAAGGAAGATTCTCTATCAGAAAATGTTAGAATTTATTTCACCACTCCAAATAATTGAGAAAATCATAGAATTATTACATAAAAATAATAAAACCATTTGAAAATGTTGGCACGGATTTATGACAAAACTAAAAACATAAAAAAAAATCTTCCTTAACCTAGGTAAAATTTCTATTTGAATATGCAGAAAATACCATTTTTCACAGGAAATTATTGATTGAACCTCTCAGTGAATTCAGAAACAAGCAAAAATAGCAACAAAAATGACCACTGTCTCTCCTGATCAATATTATACCTTAGCAAAGCAAAACTGTACAATGAAGAGGAAAAAGTTATACATATTGGGAAAAGAGGCAATTTCACTGTTGTATGGTCCTACAATAAATAACTAAAACAACCATATAAAATGAAAAAAAGATATATAAAAAGAAAATAGCTGGCTGGATTGGATGCCTGGAGCTCAGGGGGTAGGGCACCAGCCACATACACCAGAGGTGGTGGGTTTGAACCCAACCTGAGCCTGCCAAACAACAGTGACAACTACAATCAAATAAATAAATAAATAAATAAATAACCGGGCATTTGTCATGGGCACCTGTAGTCCCAGTTACTTGGGAGGCTAGGACAAGAGAAACACTTTAGCCCAGGAGTTTGAGGTTACTGTGAGCTGTGACACCACAGCAGTCTACTGAGGGTGACACA
The DNA here is from genome assembly GCA_963574575.1 of Galagoides demidoff. Taxonomy (NCBI): domain Eukaryota; kingdom Metazoa; phylum Chordata; class Mammalia; order Primates; family Galagidae; genus Galagoides; species Galagoides demidoff. Next base: position 4,872 of record CAUYQV010072614.1, on the reverse strand, counting down.
GTGAGACTCTGTCTAAAAAAAAGAAAAAGAAAGAAAAGAAAAGAAAAGAGCTTAAATAAGTTCTCTTGGTAAACATTTAACAGACAGCTAATCTAAAAACCTAACAAAGGTGAGAAAGTCGAAGCTTTCTCACTAAGACCCAGAAACAAACCAAGATGAACCCTCTCACCACTGCTCTGCTCTCCATCATCCTTCTAGAAGCCCTAAGGCAATAAAGTAAGAACAGTAACTGAACAGATACAAATTGGAAAAGAAGGAATAAATCTATCTTTGTTCACAGATGAATTGTTTGTCTATGTAGAAAATCCAAAGTAACTTATTAAAAGGTATTTGGCAATAATTTTTAGATGCAACGCCAAAAGCACACTTCATGAATGAAAAAAATTGATACTGGATTTCATTAAATTTCAAAAATTTTGGTGTAGAAAAGACTATGTTAAGATAGTAAGAAGACAAACCACAAACAGGGAGACAACGTTTGCACAAGGCAGATAAATAAGGCTATCCAAAACATATGAAGAAGAAGAATTAAAACTCAATAATAAGAATACAGACACCCCAACAGGCTGAAGACCTGACCAGCCATCTCACCAAAGAAGATGTACAGACAGGAAATAAACACAGGAAAAGATGATGCCACATAGCTAATGTCACCAAGGAAATGCAAACTATGACAACAAGGAGATATCGCTGCAGACCTGTTGCCATAGCCAGAACCCAGAATATTGACAAAACCAAATGCTGTCAGCAATGTGAAACAATAGGACTTCTCATTGCCAGTGGGAGTGGAGAAAGGTACAGGCACGTTGGAAGACAGTTGGGAAGTTCTTACAACACTAAGCGCACTTTGCTATGTGCTTCAGCAATTGTATCTCTTGGTATTAACCCAAAGGAGCTGAAAACTTATGTCCACATAAAAATCTCCACACATTGTAGCACCTTTATTCATAATTGCCGAAACTTGAAGATACCAAAAAGACGTCCTTCAGTAAGTGAACAGATAAACTAGTGTCGGTCCATCCACACATTGGAATATTAGTACCAAAAGTAGATGAACTAACAAGACATAAAAAGACATGGAAGAAGCTTAACGACATATTTGTAGGTTAAGAAAGCAATAGGAAAGGGCTGCATGCGATAGAATCCCACCTGCATTACATTCTGGAGTAGGGAAACCAGGGAGACAGTAAAAGAATCATTAGTGTCCGGCAGTCGAGGGAAAGGGAGGCATGATGAGGCAGAGCACAGAGGACGTTTATGTCATTGAAACTCCTATGTACGATACGATTATTGTGGACACATGTCATTGCGTTCTTGTCTGAACCCACAGAAAGTACAACACCAAAAGTGTGTGCAAATGTAAGCTAGAGACCCTGGGTAAAAATGATACCCAGTGCAGCTTCATCAGCTGTAACAAATGTAACATCTGATAATGAGGATAATTATGTACGTGTGGGGACAGTTATAAGGGAAATTCCTGGCCCTTCCTTCAAATGTGCTGTGAACTTAAAACTGCTCAAAATTTCTATTAAAACATCTTAGTGATAAGCCAAAATCTATGGACAAAAATATTGAAGGATGCCTCTGAATAATTCAAACATGTGTGAGAAATTCTTTTCAAGATTACGAAACTTGTATAGGTCTTGAAAGGAGCCATAAATAAATGGAAAGTTATATCGTACATGTGGATAATACATTATAATAAGGGTGTTATTTGTCCCTAATCCTTAAGTATATACATTTCCAATCAGAATGGTCTGTATGGAACTTGTCAAAATGTACTACAGTTCACATGGAAGGGAGTAAAGAATACATTTCGGGAAGAGCGATGCCTTGTCTGAAAAAGATTTTGAGAAGGGAGTTTACTTCCATATCATCAGATGTCAACAAGCATTTAAATCTGTGATAACTATGGAGTTTATTAGTTGCATGGACGATGTGCCACGGTTCTGATAGTGTGAAAGATTTTGTGGCAAATAGAATGTATTCAATATAAGTTGTAAGGAAATAGCCTTTGCATTCTATTTTCTATATGTGTATTTAATTAATGTCAAATTAATATCTCCTGTAGATATTTAAAAATTTCTTTTAGATATTTAAAAATTCTGCCATGAGCTTTATGACTTCTGGCAACTTATACTACTTTTAAAATGAACAAACAACTAACAACAATATACAGAACAAAGTACCGATGGCCTCTTTTATCTTAATTTTTGAGATTGCAATGTTTTTACTATTAAATGATAAAAACTAACATGTGCACACGTATGGGGGTGTTTTTAAGATCATAAGCTCCACGATACCAAGGTGTTTGTCTCCTCATTGCTTTATATCCACCACCTAGACCAACGTCTGTAATATGCTCGATGTGCAAGAAAAATTTTCTTAAGTGAAAATATTAATTTTCCACTAAAGAAGTAAAGCAGGCCAGATGCAGTGGCTCACTCCTGTAAATTCCTGTACACTCCTGTACTTTGGGAGGCCAAGGTGGGAGGACCCCTTGAGATCTGAATTTCAAGATTACCCTGAACAATACAGTGAGACCCTGTCTCTGCAAAATAATAGAAAACTTAGACAGGCATGGTGTCATGTGCCTATAGGTCCAGCTACTTGGAAGGCTAAAGCAGGAGGAACATTTGAGCCCCCAAATTTGAGGTAGCAGTGAGCTATGATCACAACACTCTACTCCAGTCTGGATGGCTGAGCAAGATCCTATTTCAAAAATAAATAAATAAATAATGACAGGAATAAAGCCGTTTCCCTTCTTAACTTTAGTTCACTTCTTTATACACATTTTATATACCAGCTGGTTTAGAGAATTTTTGTTTAGATTTTTTTTTAAATGTTTAGTCGTGTGCACATAACAGTTGTGTGTATGTATAGGGTGCATGCCATGTTTTGATGCAGGACCTTTTTAAGTATAAAAAATGTGAAACATGCATCTCAAATTTTTTAAAGATAATTTTGGGAAGAAGCTGAGCAACTGAACAATAAACTATACAGTAAAAGCAAGAAAATCTTATCCCCAGTGGCAGGTTGCCAATCCTTGTACAGTTGTAGGTCAATAATTCTTTGAAAAATGCACTCTGCAGACTGAATATATAACATCTACAAGATCTGCCGGAATAGAGCCATAATCTTTGTTATTTATTTCTCAGTGAAAATCAAAATGCTGGTGTTAGTACAGCCTTATATTTATTTAAGTTTAAGAGTCCAGGAAAATGGACTAATGGGAAAACCTTGAGATTTTCAAAGATGGAATTCTAAGACAGCAGACGTCTTAATGTTACTTGACGCACATGTGTGTGTGTGTTGGATTTATTGGAAAATAAACTGGGCATAATCGCCCATGTGTTTATTCACATTTAATATTGTGATTTATATTATGTCTCAACATGCTTTCTTACTCCTCTTATTTTGGTTTAGAAAAGACAAATTTCAATGTCAACGAGCAAATTTCTCTTCTAAGTACTTCATACATTTGTACATATTATTTTATTTACATGAATAATAGGACTGTAAGATAAAATAATATTCTAGGATAGTTTATTTCTTCATGGTACAGGGGAAAAGGAAATCAAAACCAAAATCAATCTCATGAATGAATAATCACAGTGTGTATATGTCTCATTTGTTATTTAATAGTATAAAACCAAATAACTCACGGTCACAGTAATAACAGGGAAACTCTTTTAATACTGTTCATTAGACAACTACCTGGAACATTTTTAAACGTTCCTTTTTCAGACATATGGAAATACAAACACATATATTCATTACTTCTATTCTTTGAACATACGAAGTTGTCTAATTTGCTGAAAATAATTGAGGTGTAGGAGGCAGATGGAAGTATGCGTATGACTACAGAACTCACCAATGATCTTGATAAATAAGATAATAAATAAATAAGGGCTTTATAAAGTAGTGGTGCTCTTTCTCTATAAGTGTATGTGTGTATATATATGTATCTTTTAGTATGAATATATTTATATGTAATTGATTGGATACACACACACAGGGTGTCCATAAAGATTGTGTGAAATTTAAAATAGTTGTGCTCTCTAGAGAGATAGCCTGTGTGTGTGTATCCAATCAATTACATATAAGTATCTTTAGATTAAAAGATTAATGAAATTGATCATTCAAATGAGTCTTACTGTAGTACATATAAATTTTTATTTATTTATGACCTTTAATACCATTCTATATATTATTCTCATCATTTTTATAATATCTTATCTCATGATGAGATATTTATGACAGTAGAGCCTTTGGCCAGTTTAAAGGACTGTCACCCTGTTGTTGCACACACAGCAATTTCTAAAGATAAGAGAAATAGTCTTGAATTAAAGGGTAAGTGTCTAATTCTTCACAATGCCCAGATACACTAACTAAATTTATGCCGAATATTAGAACATTTAGAATCTATATTTATTTTCCATTCTAATAAAAAGGAAGAAAACATTTACACCTAAACATAATCTTTTCTCACCTTCAGGAATCTAGAATGTGAATTATTTTTAATCTGATATGTTCTTTAACATTTGCAAACAGTTCTTCATTACATTTCATCATCTGAAAATCAAGCTGTGATTCTACAAACTTGTATCCTTTTTCCTGATAAATTTGCCTGTTCTCTGTACTTTGAAAACGTCCTGTGTCTGTGTGTCCTCATTTTTTCTTCCTTTATTTAAATACTGTGTCTTCTTGCCACCGCATCGATGGCTATTTCATAACTTCAATTATAATCTGGACATTTCTATCAAAATTGACCTGACTAGGAGAAAATGTGGACCAGGAAGATCATGACAATGGACTTAGACTGTTTCTCTTCATGATTTTATGTTTTGAATCTCCTCTATTGTTGAGGAG
>CAUYQV010072613.1:0-74174 GCA_963574575.1 Galagoides demidoff | reverse complement strand
GCAATCCGAAATATTTCCATCAAACTGATCAACACAGCCTTCATGTCATTTTCTCAGTTATTGTTTTAAAACGTTCTGATTCCAGTAGAATCAGAACGTTTTAAAACAATAACTGATTTACAATTCTAATGGCTCATTCTGGCCACTCCTAGAGTTCTGGAAACTGGTGGATGTTTATGGCAACATTAACAGAAGAGTGGAAACTGACTATCCACCAGAGGGAAATGGGGGACAGAGTTATGGCATATCCAGGGTGTGAAATATTATGTAACTCTTTTATAAAAATGGGTTAGAGCTATAGCTGGAAAATAGCCAAAAAATATTGATTAAACGAAACAAACGTGTAACAGTAAGATGCATATAGCATGGTCTAATTTGGAGAATAAACTTATCCTGTTCTTAAATATCTATTTGATCAGAGGGAAGAATTTTGACACCCTGTTAACTCAAAGCAGTGAGAACACATCCAAATCATCTTTGATTTGTTTTAATGTGCAACATAGAGATATAGCTATAGTTTTTTTATTTAAAATATTAAAACATTGGGGAAAATGAGTGAACAATAACCCAACTAAAAATGGAATTTGATTTAGCCAGATTTTGGTTGATAGGCAATCAGTATGACAAAAAATAAACACTTCAGGTGCAGAATTAGCTAGAGCTTATATATAACAGTTTCTTAACAAGGGCTTTGTTTCTTTGGGGAAATGTCATCAAAGCCTCTTGTGGAATATTCTATCTGCCATATTGAGTCCTAGTTCTTATATTAAGAACAGTTATGGTGGTTTGGAGGAATTCCTTGTACTTCTTTGTCCATGATTAAACGGGGGGAAGCGATTCTTTAATCTGTGGGGAAAATAAGTTCACCTTGAAGACCTGCCCTGTAACTAAAGTTTGCATTTGGCCATTCACCACAAAATGGACATACATATGGAAATTTTATGGGATTGGGGACAAAACAACTCTGGGAAAAGTACCTGAAGTCATTATATTTCGGTAATTTAAAAATAAATTAACAGAACTTTTCAAAGATATGGGGCACTAAAGCCAAATGGAAAATAAAGCTGAAATGAGAAAAAGGTTCATCCCTACCACCGCAGAAGGACTTTCTGTTGAAGTAATTTCCGTTTTCCGGGTGAGTGGGTTTGCATTCTGGCTACACTAATGCAACAGTTTTATGTATGAGTAATTTTAGAGTTCCACTCAGCAATTCTAACCGCACCGATAAAGCCTTCTTGTGGATGAAATAGTATGTTTACCCTTATCAAAAATGCATTTCCATATGAGAGTCAATTGTGATATACATAAAAAAAAATTACAACTAACAATGCTATAAACAAACCACGGTTCTGCTCATGACCATTGGAGCTTTCAGTAATCACATATTATGTGGTTGAAGGATAATTTTCTGACGGCAGAATCGCCCCTAGCGATGTGTTTGTTTGTTGTTTTTAAGGCATGAGGCATCATCCAGAAAGTACCTTTGTCAGCAAGCCTAATGTTACAGGAATAAGAAAGCTAATAATTCTCCTCTTTCTCTGAATAGATTTCTCATTATCTTACTGGGGTCTGAACAGACCTGAGAGGAGGTGTTTTTCCCACTCTATAATCACAGGGCTTGCTTTTAAAGTCTGGTGCTTTGGGCACTGGTTGCTAATTCCTGCTTAAATACCCTGAGTCATTTAGAGACCCGATGGTGTGTGGGGGATGGTGAGTGCTGAATCTTCTCTCCAAGCAAAACTACAGTAGATGCTCCGTAGCTGACCCCCTCCTTACACTGACCCCTTCCTTCAGCTGACTAATTTTCATAGACCGGACATGCACCACATGTACGTATCAGTACAGTAGCAGGCCTAGTTCCTCATGGTGACCACTTCCATATGTTGACCTGTTTGTTACATTTCCTCAGGTGGTCAACTTACAGAGGTCCTACTGTACTTCCGGTTCCTAATTTCCAGTTTATCTGAGGGCAGAGGTACTTTCAGTCCTTCCACTGGTGACTGTGGCATTGGTTGCTGATTGTCTTCCCTTACTTTAACCTAAGTTTTGACTCTTCAAGAATATCTTCAGACAAATGACTTTTAGCTATTAGCAAAAAAAAAAAATGTTATTTCTCTATTTTTAATATTTGTAGGTCACACTGCTCTCCCTTCATTTGCAAGCCTTTCTCCTCTCTGAAGAGCTGATAAGACCAGTTCTCTTCTCTGCCTCATGTAAACACCCCTCCTGCCTTCCAGTCATGGGATGGAATCCTCTACGTCTGGCTTGGCAAATACCTGGTCAACACTTCAGACTGCACTTTCTGTCTGTTCACAGATCAGCTCTATGCCAAGTACCTAGTAGACAATAAACATTTGTTAAATGAAATATTCTCAATCATGAATCTGTCTCCTAAATACAAAATGTGGGGTCATGTTGCCAGCTGAGAATAGATGAGAAAGATATGATAAGGTGATACAGAATTATAAAGAATCGAGCGAACATGTAGGGATTGTGAGGGAATTGCTATGAATGGACGATTTATCAGCACCCGAATCCCTTTCCTACTGGATAGAGAGCTATTCTATACAGAAATTGGCCCTTACAGTTTCCAACTAAGGCAATTGAAAGAAATGCACATTTAAGGTAATATTTCCCGAGAGATTTGAGGATCAATTTTATGACACAAACTTATCTGAACATGTTAGAAAATAAGTCAGGCAAAACTGCTCACCTCTGAGAGTAGGTAAAAATATAATTCTGGACATACAGGAAAGATTTTATTATGAGTCTACTTTTGTAGACCATAACTGGCTGGTAAAACATTTTTACTGATTAAATCTTATAATTATTTGCAAACATGCTTGAAAATAATAACAAAAACAGCAAATGACATTATTTGTAAAGGTCCAAGCCCCTTAGATAATTCACAGTGTTAAAATCCTATCATTTTAACTGGCAAAATCCGAACAGGGTATGTCAGAATAAAAGACAAATGTTTTCTTTTAACTAAAAATGATAATGGCTGCCGTATTCAAGTTCACATTTCCAAAATGCTCAGGGATTTGCACAAATTCCCCAAGTCTTGATGACTAAATCAAAACGAGGAGTCACTCTCATAGTTTTTCATTGGACACAAGATAAGCCCTCCTTTTAATACCCTGCCCAATTTAGTAAGACCTTCCCACACTTTCAGATGTACCAGATGGTAAGATTGTATGAAGTTCCCATCCCATCCATCTGTCCTTGAAACATAGAGATTTCTGCTTTATTTTTTTAACTTTTTCTTTGAGATAATTTCAGTCATTGAAAATTGCAAAAGTATTACAAAGAATAACATACTCAGGTTCTCTAAATGTTGACAATTTGTCGGAATTGCTTTTCTCCCTCTCTCTCTCTATAGAACTGTATGTGTATATATATATATATATAAAATTTTATATACATATGAATTTTTAATAAATATTGGAAACCAAGTTATAGACGTGCTTTCTTTTTATCCCTAAATACTTCAAAAATATATTTTCCTAAAGATAAGCACATTCTTTTATATAATCACAGTACAAATGATCAAAACCAGGAAATTATCATTGATACTATTATTATCCTTTAATGCAATGCTTATTTAAATTCAGCCATTTTTTCCCACTAATGTTCTTTAAAGTAAAAGGGAAAAGAAATCCAGTTCGAGTTCAGACATTGCATTTATGTCATATCTCTTTAGGCTGCTTTAGTCCTTCATGAACTTAACACTTTCGATGAGTACAGGTCAGTTATTTTGTAGAATGTTTCTTAATTTGAGTTTGTTTGATGTTTCCTTGTGATTAGACTTTGATTGTGTTTTTCTGGTGGGAAGCATCAAGGAAGCATCACAGAGGGGGGAACTCGTGATATATATTTGTCCCATTCCTGGTGATGTTAACTTTGATTACTTCCTTTCAGTTTTGTCTGCCAGTTTTTTCCACAAAGTTCCTTCTTTCACCCTAGGAATTAATAAATAATTTGTGGGAAGTAACAAATACCCACTATGTCATCCAGTTTTCACCTTTAGCATTCATTGATGATTCTTTTTTGCATTTTTAAAGTTTCTTCTCATATCCCACAGTGTTTTTTCAAGGTAAACTGATAATATCTTTTCCTTGTTTAAAAATTTCAGACTAATGAGAGGGTACCAATGATTAGGTTACATTGTTTGCATGTGTTAGGTAGAGTCCAAGTTATAGTTGTGACCCCACCCAGGAGGCGTGCCATATACCATTACCCTTTCTGTGCCAATTAGGTGAGAGCACACCAATCCCCACCCTCCTGACCCTTCCTCCTCTTCCCTCTACCCCACTTGAGTTTAATTGTGTTTTTCTCTTGTGTGGCATGCATTTTTTCGTCTACTGGTTTCATATTAGTACTGAGTACATTGGATACTTGCTTTTCCATGCTTCAGATACTTTACTAAGGAGAATATTCTCCAACTACATCCAGATTAATACAAAAGTTGTAAATTCTCCACCTTTTTATGTCTGAATAGTACTCCGTGGTGTACATATACCACAGTTTATTAATCCATTCATGTGTTGATGGGGACTTAGGTTGATTCCACTTCTTGGTGATTGTGAATTGAGCTGCTATAAACATTCTAGTGCAAATATCCTTATGGATATTTTGTGATTTTGTTTTTCTTCTGGGCAGATGCCTAGTAATGAGATTGCAGGTTCAAATGGAAGGTCTACTTTTAGTTATTTAAGGATTCTCCATACTTTTTTCCTAAGAAGCTGTTAATATTAGTTTGTAATCCCACCAACAGTGTAAAAGTGTTCCCTTCTCTCCACGCCCATGCTAGTATCTGGAGACTTTGTGGTGTGGGATATTCTCATTGAGGTTAGGTGATATCTCAAGGTAGTTTAGATTTGCATTTCTCTAATAATTAGAGATGATGAACATTTTTTCATGTGTTTGTTGGCCATTTGTCTGTCTTCTTTGGAGAGAGTCTATTATATCTCACGCCCAGTGATAGATGGGATTATTTGCTCTTTTTTTTGTTAATTTGAGTTCTCTGTAGATCCTGGTTATGAAGCCTTTCTCAGATTTGTAACTTGCAAATATCTTTTCCCATTCTGAAGGCTGTCTGTTTGCTTTAATTGTTATGTCCTTAGCTAAGCAGACACTTTCAACTTAATTAAATCCCAATTATTTATTTTTGTTGTTGTTACAATTGCCCAATGGAGTCTTCCTCATAAAATCTTTCCCCAGGCTGATATCATTAGGAGTTCTTCCCCACAGTTTCTTCTGGGATTTTATTGTTTTGTATTTTAGATTTAAATCTTTTGTCCATTGTGAGTCATTTTTTAATGAGTGAGAGGTGTGGGTTCACTTTCAGTCTTTCACATGGGGTTATCCAGTTCTCTCAGAACCATTTATTGAATAGGGATTCTTTTCCCTGGTGAATGCTTTTATTTGGTTTGTCAATAATCAGACCGTGATATAAGGCTGGTTTTATCTCTAGGTTTTCTATTCTTTTCAAAGATGTATATCTCTGGTTTTGTGTCAATACCATGCTGTTTTAATCATGGTCAACTTGTAGTATAACCTGAAGTCTGATAAAGTGATGCCTCTGTATTTATTTTTATTGCTAAGAATTGCATTGGCTCTACTGTCTTTTGTCTGGTTTCATACAAAATGAAGAAATATTTTTCAAATTCTTCAAAGTATGATATTGGCATTTGACCTTCTTTTCCTTATAAAATATTTTGTAATCGTTTGGGCAATTCTATGAATTAGAATTTTTGCTGTTAAAAGTTTATTTACTGAGTGCTGGGAGAATATATAAGAAAAAATTAAATTCTCTATTCCTTCCTTAACATGTAGAATTATAGCAGATAATTCTAATGCATTTAAACTAGTCCCATAATTCAGGACAACTGTTTAAAGACATTGATTAAAATGCATTACTGTCAAGAAGACATCATTTTGATAAATCTCAAAATGGGCTTCCAGAGAAGAGGTGAAAGTGAGGAAATTGGTGATAATGTGCTTAATGCTGTTGTCATTTAAATTCACAATAGGGAAGGCAAACCTGAATTATCTTGGCATATTTAAATTAAAATGCACTTTTAAGTTAAGATACACAATTCCTCCAGCAAAACAGCTAGCGAGTCTCTCAATTTCAAATTAAATGTTGATGACTAATTACTTTCCACACTCTATTTCCTTGAAGTTGCCAGACTGAATGTTTCTTTGTTTTACCAATGTTTATCTGAATCCTAGCACTTTCTGCTTTATTCTCCCTAGTCTCTCTATCTCTCAGGATGTTCCCTCCCTGTCTTTGACTCTGGGAATGTAAAATTCATTCGTGGGTGGCAAATAGAGTAGAGTTGTAGACGAAGTGATGGAACTCCTACTGGGCAGAAAATATGAACTTATTCACCCAAACCAGAAACATATTAATTCAGCTCTCTCAGGATCAACTAAAAACTGTTTGTGGCTATATTTTCTCTAAGGCTCCCAGTAGGGTGTAGTTTTAAGAGTCTTTAGCAGTCGAGAAAATATATCATCTCAGTGACTTCAAGGGAAGCTCTTAATAACATAGTCCATTTTTTAAAAGCCCCACTCAATTCACAAAACACAGACCACATCTGTAGAGCACTAGTTCCCACTTGGCAATACATCGTAAGCCCCTGGCTCCCATTCTGAGAGTCTCCTGGTGTTGGTCTGGGAAGTGGCCGGGTATTCAAAGCTTTTGAAATCTCCCCAGCTGATTTTAACGGGTAGCCAAGGCTGGAAACCACTACTGTGAAAGGTTGTCCTTTCCCCCTTAGGCCGAAGAAATAAAATTCTATTCTTGTTTTTGCAAATTTCTGTGACTCACTGTTGATCCCCTACTAGCGTATTCCTATACATAGGAGTGGATAAAAATGATTTATCTAAGCTGTTTTGTACACTAGAGGCTGCTAAAATTTTCCTGTTTACATTTGTTTCCATCATTACAATGCTTTCTGATCTTGGCAGCTAGCTGGTCCTAGGATAATTATAATTGTACCATTTACTGAGGGCGTCCTGGCTACCAAATGCTTCATGCTTAACTTCTATAAATTTATTTTAAGCAGAAAATAATCAGCTTTAAAATAAGTAGGAGAGAGCCAGGATTAGAACCCAGGTATGGGAGGCTCTAAAATCATGGTTGTGCCTACTGATGAAGACACCAGGAAAGACAGTTCCTCCCTGTTGGTTAGTCCAACATCCGGCCCATTATTTCTCTTAGCAACTGTTACTGGTTTAGAGGTGACGATGTATTCTTGAGTCCCTGATAAAACTCCATTATACTCTATGGTTGAAAGATTGGTTAATGCTTCTCTCTCCCTCCTGCCGAAGATGAATAAGGAAGCCCAGGAAGCTTGGTTTCCACCAGCTGCCATTTTGTGCTATGAGATAAAAGAGCCTGAGTTTAAAGGCAACACTGAGAACAACAGAAGATTCTAGACATCCATCAGTGGGACTAACATTATCCATGGGCAGCTGCCTAAGTAAGTGATTTCAGAGGAACTGGAAGGATGACCCAAAACAACTCCTTCCTGCTTCTATGTGCTGGAATTAAAGGAGAGGGAGACTCTGATTTGGTATTTAGAAAGAAGACTTAAAATGCAAACTGTCCGAAACAAGGTAACTCACTGACTCACATCCAGTGGTTATTGTAAGAATATTTTCTTGGGGCAGGTTTGAAGGTGAACACACAGAGAGACAGAGGGCAAGAAGGAAATTTAAAGGAAGTGGGAAAAGGGATGTTGGAGAGGTAAGTGGCATTTGGGTGTATAAGGAGTTGTATGTCTATCAATAGTTTGTTCCTTTTTATCGCTGAGTCTGGTTATATCTCATTGTATGGATCTACCCTGGGTTGTCTGTTTACTGATTAGTTGAAGAAAGTTGGGATGGTGGAAGTGATGTCTTTGTCTTATTCCTAATTTTAGAGGTAAAGCATTTTGATTGGGATGTTAGCTGCAGGGTTTTTGTAAGTCCTCTTTACCAAGTTAAAGAAGTTCCCTTTTATAATTTACTAAATGCTTTTTTCTGCATTAATTAATATGATCATGTGTTTCTTTTTTCTTTAGATTGTTAATTTGATGAATTACACTGACTGATGTTTGATGAGCAAGTCTTTCATTCTTTGGGACAAATTGCCCTTACTATGGTGTATTGTTCCTTTTAATATAACACTGGCTTTGATTTTCTTGATGAATATTGCTGAAGTGTTTGTGTCTATTTACCACCTTTGTCCAGTTTTAGTAACAAGGTAATGCTGGCTTTAAAAAATGAGTTGTAAAATAGTCCCTCTTCTTTTGTTTTCTGAAAGAGAGTGTATAGAATTAATGTTATTTTTTCTTTAAATATTTAATAGAATTCACTCACAAAATCAGTAAGTCAATCTGCATCTGGAGATTTCTTTTTCAGGAGGTTTTTATATAAAAACTTATTTTTAAATAATTTTTTAATCGTTTGATAAAGCACAGATATAGCACTATTTAGGTTATATATTTTATCATAGATGAGTTTTGATAGTTTTGTGGCATTATTACATTAAATCAAAGCTGTCAAATTTATATATATAAAGTTGTCTGCAATATTTCTTATTATCCTTTTAATGTCTGTGGGACTTGTAAGGATTTCCCCTCTTTCATTTATGGTCATGGTAATCTTTCTTTCTTTTTTCTTTCTTTCTTTCTTTCTTACTCCTTCTTCCATCAGTGTTACTTAAAGCTTTGGGTGGCACCTGTGGCTCAGTGAGTAGGGCACCCACCCCATATACCAAGGGTGGCAGGTTCAAACCCAGTCCCAGCCAAACTGCAACAAAAAAAATAGCCGGGCATTGTGGCAGGCACGTGTAGTCCCAGCTACAGTCCCAGGGAGGCTGAGGCAAGAGAATCACCTAAGCCCAAGGGCTGGAGTTTGCTGTGAGCTGTGACACCACAGCACTCTACCAAGGGTGACAAGGCAAGACTCTGTCTCTAAAAAAAAAAAAAAAAAACAAACTTTTGAGTAAAGTTTCTCAAGAATGGAAGAAACAGTATCCAATGTACTCAATACTTTCATGAAACCTATTTATAATTACCCTTTCTTATGAAAGATAGATCACAACTATAGCACAGGATGAAGAAGAGAAGTAGAGGGGGATGTTGGAGGGGAGGAGGGAGATTCAATAGAGGGAGAGTAAACAGTGGGACTACACCTACGCAGCATATTGTAAGGGTGCAAGTCAAATCTACCTAGTATAGAACATAAATGTCTTAACACAATAATTAAGAAAATGAAGTAAAAGCTATAGTAATTAGTTTGATGTAACCATTCCAAATTGTATAAAAAAGTCAACACATTGTACCCCACAAATGCATAAACATATTCATGATCTATATGTACATGACTTAATAAAAGGAAAAAAAACCTTCTGTTACACTGTTTTTGCTTTTCTGTTATCTGTTATTCACTGATTTCTGATTTGGTTTGCTTGATCTTATTTTGCTCTGATTTTCTACTTTCTTGAGATGGTTGTGATTACCGATTGGAGACTTTTTTTTTTCTAATAAAAGCATTTACTGACTCACATTTTCCCTTTACCATTTGCTTTCTAGAGCCCTCAAACTACTCCTTTTTGCCACTTTCCAATGCTGCTTTCCAAGCATGAGAGCTGCTTTCAGTGGGAAACCCAGAGTGCAATATGCCTCCTCTACCTGGCTCAGAATTGAATAGTCTTTTTAAATATATATTTTTTTTCAAGAATCTCCTGCCAAAGAAAATGCTTCTATTTCCAAACACTCCAAACAGCAAGAGTAAAGCATGGCACTTCTCTACTGATTTGCCAGAACTGCATGCTTCCAGCTTAGGGCTACCAAACTTTTTTCTTGATGTGTGCTCAGCTTCTGAATGATTTATTAATTATTCCTTCAAATTCTTCTGTTAGGAGGAGGTATTGTTAACCTCTCTTTAGAGAAGAAATCCAATCCCTTAGAAAAGTCTTTTGACTGGAGTATCTAAAGGCTCTCTCTAGCCCTGAATTCAGATGGCACAAGTCAAAAAAATTGTTCCCCCGTGGACATTACACAGCTCTCCTCCTGTACTCCCTAAGACACTGGGCTGGACCTAGAAGCAACAAGTGGATTTGCATGAACCAGGGTAGCTGATTTTATTGACCTGTTTGTTTTTCAGTGTTTATAAAGAAAAAAAAGTACAGAAATGAGCCCAGATGCCCCCCAAACCTTGATGCCACAGACCATTGCTCTTTACTCCCCTTTGCCAATGATACAGTGACAGTTGATCCTTTATCACTTTCCCTCCACTCTACTCCCCTATGTTTTAATATTTAGTATCTGCATTGCTAGGAAGGCATCATTCCTGCCGCTGATCTATTTCTGTGGCCATGCTGATGCTTCTCTCTATTATTTCAGGTAGAAATCAATATAAACAATGCACAGGCACTCAGATGCAGCTGTGAGGCCCCAGGCCACCCTCCAGCCTCAGGAACCCCACATTTTGTCACAGAGGTCCAAGCTGAGCTCTTCTAGCCCCTCAATTATACATTGTTCTTTTATCCTTTTCTCCAGTGAACATGGACAAGATAAGACTGGAATCAAGATATTTTTCTTCACTATGACAGCTCTATAATTGCATCTTCACGATTACAATTACAAGAGTAGAGTTTGGGGGCTTGTCTCTGAACATCTGGATAAGCAAATTAAAATAAACCTGTGAACTGGATAGCTCCTTTCTGCCACTGAGTAGCTTATAAAGTATCACCCTCTATGAGTTTTTACCCAGGATAACAATTTTCAAAGAATTTGAACTCAGAAAAAAAGGGAATTAAGCCTTAAAGGGATTCTCAACCTTATTTAAGAGCTCCTAAGTGATCTCCCCGGTTTCCCTGAAATCCTACAGCATCTTTAAAATAACTGTTAATGGTATTTGGGCAACAGATGTGCAGAAGCGATAGTGGAGAATTCTGGTTAACAGAGTTTCGGCTAATCATGAGTTCACTTAAGCAACAGGAAGAATTATTTAAATATTGACATGGACGGCAATCACTTCATCCAAAATACACACCCTCTCTGACCTGTCTGACTCCCCTCTTTTGTGCCTGTGGTCAATGCGTGGCAGCATCTTGGCCACAGACTGTCAGCATCTGAATCATAATATAGGAAAGTCATGATGCCTAATAAAACTGAGATGAGAGCACTACCAGGAGCTGTCAGCATCATAATGTCTATGTTCTGGGAAGAGACATGAACTTTCCTTTCCCCCAAAGCCCTGATTTCCTTGGTGCTGAGTCCACGCTTCCCGTACCAATTGCTCAGACAGCATCATGTTGCATCTTTTCCTTGTCATTCAGGCATGACATGCTGAGAGCCAGAGATGCCTTGAATTTTATTTATATCCTATATGATAGAAGAAGGTGGAAAAGTCTGTAATCACTATTATTCACACTCACCAGGATCCACTTGAGAGGACCCCACATTGCCTGTTCACCTGCCACAACCTGTTCTCTGCTCAGATGGTCTTCAGCCTTTTCTCTTCCTGTGGCCATAGTTTTCATTTTATAATATGATAGTTATAATACTGTCTCCTTCCAACTCCACATCCAAGCCCAGAGCTCTTCCCTTTCTTCTGTGGCTTTTAATTCTACTGACCCTCTCCTCCCTGGCTCTCTCGGCCTTGGGAAAAACACATGAACCAATACAGCTTCCCCATCATGAGTTCGTTGTTGATCGGTAATCACAAACTTACTGATCTCAGATGACCTAATTAGTTTATAGACACACAGGTTGAGTCAGGACAGATTGCATATAATTTTCAATGTAGATGCATGTACAGGATGTCCCCAAAGTCACCATACATAGAGGAAAAAGGGAAATTATGGCTAAAGGTACATTTTTTGCAAAACATTTATAAAATTCTATGTACACTTTTGGGACACCCTGCAGTCATTGCCGGTATCCTTCCCTAAACACCCTCTTCCTACTTACGGGATGGAAGATGCTGTTGCTGTCTCAGGCCTTCCAGCCAGATATCCTTGGCACCAGTTTTGCTTATCCAATTTTACGGAGTCAGAAAATTTTTGAAGAATGTTCACCTCAGGGCGTATTCCCCTCTGGAAGAAGGACTAACTAAGGATAGTCCTTCTAAAGCTAAACTACCAACGGATCAATTTACAAAGTAGATCACCTATGTGTTCACTTATTGGGGGATTCCATTGCTGCTAAAGATCCATGTATGACAGCCAGTAAGCAGCAGTCCCTCAATGATGGTTTAGTCTTACTGGAGAAAAAGTAAGGTGGAAAAGAAGAAGGTTGTTTGGTGATTTGGCATCAAGATAATTAATACCATATGTCCATAAGACAGTGGTTTTCAGACAGGGATGGTTTTGCCCTTTACAAGGCATTTGGCAGTGTCTGGAGATTGTTTGGCTCTCACAACTGAAGGTGATGAGGCTGGATCTGCTGGGGAGAGACCAGGGATGCCACTCCATGTCCTCGATGCACAGGACAGTCAGTCCCCGAAATAATTATTCGTTCCAAATATGACTAGCGCCGAGCTTGAGACTGCTGCCTTAAGAGGTCGTTCTACCTGAGTCTCACACTTCTTTTGTTATTTCTTCTTTCTCTGCATGTAGGCGAAACACTGCAAAGCATAACAAACAAAATTACTCAATAAATCAAATCAAATCATTAACTTCCCTATGGAGCCAACAAAATGCTGGTTATTAAATGTCCCAGTTGTTCCACAGAGTTAACTATGACTGCTTTCTGGCAAATTTATTCTTCCTCCGAGTGAGAGGTGACAGCATCATTTAAGAATATGTATTTCTTTTTAGGCACTGTGTGCATGAGAGGAGAAGGAGCTGGAGGGCAAAGCTTAAGGTTCTGATCAAGTCATGAAAGGGTAAAAAGCACGTACCTCAGGCTGGATACCACATAGAGCTGCCCACAAGACATGATGAAATACTTACTGCTAAATGGCTCATCAAAGCTTTGGGGGAGCTCTGTTCTAAGAAAGACCTGCAAGCTTCTTCTGAAAGCTTTGGACTGGGGTGAGGAAGGAGAGGCTAGGGTAGAAAGCCTGGGAGTCTGAGCTGTAGGTGGGGGAGGAGGTGGGGGAACCACAGGAAGAACAGCTGTTTTGGAGATGTGGATGGTGGCAGTGCTGGAGCTGACATATGGCCCTGTCCCTTGGAGACCATGCCCAACACAGTCTACACCCTGAAATCCCAGGCCCTTGGTAAGAGTCAGCCCATTTAATCCCAGCTGTTACAACCCAGCAAAGCAGGATTGGCTCCTGGCTTCAAGCCCAGAACAGAAGTCACACAGAGAAATGAGGAATGGGGATGGACCTGGCACAGGCAATGCTGACATCAGGCTGCCCAAGGTCTGGAGTTGCAGGTAGACACAGAGCTGGGAGGTTCCAGAGGAGACTCAGGCCTGCCAGAGGGAGGCTGGAGTACTCTGACCTCCAGCTCCATTTCTGTAAAATGAGGAAGTTACATTAAATCATGGACAAGCTCTTTCCATGTTCAAAAATGTCTTCTTTTATCACTCATTTTTACTATACACTATAAATCAGCTTGTGCCTACAGTTTTGTTTATTTCAACTTCGACTTTCTCTCATTAGATTTGCTCTGCTCCTAAGTTAATGGATAAATCCAGAAAACAGCTTTGTATCCAAAGATACTGGTTTTGAAAAAAATAATCATATAATCTTGAGGAAGCCAATGTATCATAGCCTTCGTCTTGGTTTGGGCACCTCCAAAGCTGACCTGGAGATCAGGATTTGAATATAAGCATCTTTCTAGTCAGATCATCCCAGGAACATCAGCAGGTACGGGGAAGAGAGGGACGAAAGAGGGAGGAATCAGAGTCAGTTACACTGTGGGCAACTGGACCCCCCACCCCATGGGGAACTCTGGGCAGCAGGAGAATTCTCCCCACCGCCTTGTTCTCTGTTAGTAATTCTTGCTTTGAGGCCACTAACTCCTCTTATACCCACTGAAATGTCCATAGGCAGAGTTGCAAGTGTTCACGGCAAGCGGCCTTTGGTGTAGACAGGTGAATCCAGCAAGACACTACATCTGCCTGAAGCCTGCACGCAGGAGTGAGCTGGGATCCAAATGACGATCTTATTGCTAGTGAGGCTTAATTCTTAGCTTTTGCTTTTGTTGTGATTTTTTTCTACTCATAATTAATTGACCATGTTGTAGGACACATGCCTTGGAGTAGCTGCTAAAATCTCAGAAGCTTCCCCCTCTATGGGTGTATCCCCAGATACATAGAGGTGGCCCCAACATCCTCTAGATCATGTGACTCTGTATCCCTGACTGTGATGATGGGCAGTCAGGGCAACACCTGGTCAAAAATGGGCTAGTAAAGTTCTTCCCAGGACATTAAACTGGGAACTAAAGACATATGGCCTGGGCTAAGAGAAGGGAGTCACATTGCCAGTGGAGCCCTAGAGAGGAGGCCTCTGACTTCTGCTGCTGAAGCCTGGGGCTTGCTCTTCCAGAGTCTTGGTGGCTTATGTTTTCTGTTAATTCTCTGAAATCTCAGCATTATTCACTAAATACTGCCTTTCACTGGCGCTCACCAGAGTCTCTTTCTATTCATTGTTACCATAGGACTCAAACAGGTACTCTCTCTCACAAGAGTCAATGCCTCATCAGAGACAGGCCATCACAGGATGGACCTCACCTCACAACCAGGGGCCATGGGGAGAGTTTGTGCACCAAAAGACAAAGAGGAATCATAGAGGTACATTGTGTTGTCTGCAGGGAGGGAGGCAGGCCTTGTGGGAAAGGGCACTCAAATTGGGCATTGAAAGATGTGTAGAAGTTTGATAGAGGAGGTAAGAGCAGGGATGCCCAGGCAGAGCAGATGCTATAAACAGAGGTGCAAGGTGCAGGCATGGGGAGGGAGAAGTCTGGTTTGGCTGAGTGTGGGGTGGGGCTGGATAAAGCCTGGGTAGTGGCTGGGGACTGGATGCTTTCCCAGTGTGTACCTTTGTAGCAACTCTAATAGGACAGCTATAAACAAAAACATAGCTTGCTATACTGACTGATACGCTTGATGCTTGTAGTATTGTATTTTACTTCTTGATTTTCCTCCAGTCATCTCTTCCCTCAGAGAAGAGGTGGATGGCAGAAAGCACAGAAAAACAAGTCAGCTCTGGGTTTCTGAGTTTCTAAGGGAAGACAGTGGTTAGGGCACAAAGCTGAAATGTTACAGAGAGACGTGGAGAGCACCCACTTAGTACAAACAGCTTTAATACTGATAAGAAATAAAGAGGCACCATCTCAAAAATTGGAGACTTATTTATGTATTTTTAAATGAAGCAGCAGCGGGCTGTGGTCGGTGCTAATCCAGACGACTTTGTTCCAGGCCACTTAAAAAAATGGTTGACTTTGAATTCCAAGTGGAGACAATTTATCAGCCACCAATGTGGAGCAGCTCAGCCTACAGCGCTCCAGATTTTCCAGAAAACACCTTCCTGCCCATAACAGTCAAATGCTGACTGCCCTGTAGCCTCCAGAGAAGCTCCGTGCCTCTGGTTTCTTCTTCCTGCCAGTCTCTCTCGCTGTCTAATTCTACTCCCTTCAACCCCTAATTGCTCTCTTCAAACCTGCTTCTCTCTCAGCAAAGCAAAAGTCTGCCATCTTTCCTGAGACAGCAGAACCTGCTCCCCCTTCCCCTACATTGTCTATTTCTGCTGGTGGTCCTCCACGATCACACCAGCCATCTGTTCTCCAACCTTGGCTGCCCTGTTCTGTGTCCTGGAGGTGCGTCTGCAGACAGCGGCACCAGGGTTCCCTGGCCGCTAATGGAGTTTGCCAAATGGGCAGAGCCAGGAGACACACAGAGGGTGGGAAGAGAGAAGTCAGGTGTTCGTTCCTCCATCCTGCTCCTTGTCCTGTCACAGACTGGGCAGTTAACGTGTACCCCACAGCAGTAACCCCATCTGCTGGTTCTTCCTCCAGGGCACCCAGCTTGCTCCCAGCTCCAGCAGCACCTGGCACCATTGCTTCCCCTTGTCCCAGGGCAGAGCAGTGGCCTCCCACTGGGCATTTGTGCTGTCCCTTCTTTATTAGACACTCAGTTAAGCCCTATGTAGGTGGCTCTGTCTTGCTGGCATGGCAGCTACGGATTTCCTACAGCTCAAGTTTTTCTCCCTCATGAAGTAGACTCTTGAGTAGTGGTAACTTCTAAAAAACTACAGAGTTTTATCAGGTACCTCCTGATAAAAAATGAAGAGGCACCATGTTAAAAATTAGAGATTTGACAGTCGGGCAACTCTAATTGTTAGATAATACCCAAGCTGTGTTTCCACTATCATAGAAAAGAGTATGGTCGGGTAGAGGTGGAGTCCTCTGCAGGGATTGGTAATACCCAGCAACATCTGGTTTCTAAGTCTTTGATTAGAAGCCCAGGTGCCCATGTTTTAGCCCTGAAATTCACTACACAAATTTGCAGGTGCTCTTAAAGGTTAATACTTAGGGTTAGTTCTGACAGTTAATCCTCTCTGTGTCTGCTTTCCTACTTTGGACTTACCATCTTTTAGGTACCTACTGCCTGGTAGTGTTTGTTTTTTATCTATCTCTCCCACTGAAGAGTGAAACAAAAAGCCAAATTGATTAATCTTTTTAATCCAGTACCTAGTAGAGTCTCTTGTCCAAAGTAGATGTTCAATACATTTTTTTAATGAATGGAAAGGTGATACTTCTGCTTAAATTGCCTCTAATGCAGAAGTTATATAATTGTTTAGAGTGGGGCTCTGGAGTCAGACTGCCTTGGTTTACATCCTGACTTTGCTATTTACAAGCTCTGTGGCCTGGGTCAAGCTGCTTAACCAGCCTCAGTACCACAGACGTAAAATGAGGATAATATCAGTACCTACTCAGTGGGCTGCTCTATGGATCTCCACTTACACAGCAAGTATAACGCACTTAGCACGCACCCAGGCACATAATTGTCAACCAAACACTGTCAGTTACTGTATATGGAGAAACTCTTGGCCATCCTACATAGTTGCTAAGAAAACTATTGTATAACTGAGCCTGTAAACTAAGATATAGTAGGCCTATGTTGAAATAATAACGTTAAACTTTTAAACAAATCATTCAAGGACTGTAAAGGAATCTCTTACAGGAATTGAGAAAGTGGAATTAACACAGTTGTGCTCGACTGGAGGCAATTCTTTCTCCAAGGGACATTTGGCAACATCTGGAGACATTTTGGTGGTCACAACTGGGGAATGCTACTAGCATTCAGTGGGCAGAGCTAAGGGGTGCTGCTAAATGTCCTACAATGCATAGGACAATCCCCCAACACCCACAATGAAGAATTATCTGACCAAAATGCACAGCTTGGTCTGACATGTGGTTTGGATATATAAGTGGGACTCCCAAACACCCAGGCCAGGGCACCTGAGCCTTTATCTTACCCTGACTCCCTTGTTTGGAAAAAAACAAAGCAAGGCCCTATGTGCTGGCGGTGCTCCTGGGGCATGTTGTGCACTCTGGTCATGTGCCAGTTCCCAGCCCTGAAGGCAGCTTCTGCAGCAGAATGGGCTGCTTCTATCAGCATCCTCATGGGTAATATATTTTTTTAATGTTTACAAAGTAGTTGGGAAGGGTAAAAAATCAGAGAACAATCGAAAAAATACCCATCATGTCCATTTGTTCTTGGAAATCATAACCAGCATTAGAGACACAAAGACCAGGTTAGTGTTCCGAGTACCATTATATAACCAGGGACACTGAGCACCTGCTTCACTGGCCACAACATGTTGTTTTTACATGTCATACTGCCAAGGTCAGCATCTGTCATCATTGTCTTGTTAGATACTGTGGTGTGAGCATCACCCCGTAAGAGTTGTAGTCTCATAATTTCATCTCCTTACAAATCATCTTATTAACATGCATTTAATACCCACTTCACTGAAGACATCATTTTAGAGATTTTTTTTTCCTCTAATTGATCCTTAGTTTTCACAGTTGTGGTAGGAAATCTCTTATTAGTAAGAGCTAAGTCAAATCTATTACATGGAAAGTAACTCTTCTGTTCACTCATTGATTCACTTCCTATTCATTGAGCCACTTTATTAAAGTGAGTGGGATTGCTGGGTCTTACGGTATGTGTACAACAGGCCCTGTGGGCAGCTTATGATTACAAAATGAATACAACAGTTCAGAAGCTAATTAGCTGAGATAGAATTATTTTTTAAACTGCCAGATATCTTATGACTTGGAAATTCTGACATTTGGGAGCTAGCTGGCGGAATGTCCATACATGTGTGCAGAGATGCAGATACCTATGTTTATTGTAGCACCATGAGGCTAGAAAAAAATTGGAAACAACCCAATTATTCATCGGTACGATAGTTGCTAGTAAAATGTGGAATTTTATATAGTAGTTCACAGAAAGGATCTACTGCCATAGGCAACTCACAGGTAAAGCTTCAAGACAGAGAGTCTTGGAAAGAAAGTCCCTAGGGATATGCACAAAATTCAGAGTGGCAGTTACCTTTAGGCATGTAGCAGGGGAGGGAACATGGATGAGGAATGGTGGTCAAAAAGGACCTTAACCTTTTTTTCCCAATACCATTTATTGAAGAGACTTTCCTTTCCCCTTAGACCTCTTTGCACCCTTATTGAAGATCAGTCGACTGCAAATATGTGTACTTATTTCTGGGCTCTCTATTCTGTTCCACTGGTCCATATGGCTGCTTTTATGCCAGCACCCTACTGTTTTTATTACTGTAGGTTTGTAATATATTTTGAAATCAGGAAGTGTGATGCCTCCAGCTTTGTTCTTCTTGCTCAATGTTGCTTTGGCCATTGGCGGACATCCATTGTTCCGTATAAATTTTAGGATTACATTTTTTTATTTCTGTGAAAAATGCCATTTGAATTTTAACAGGAATTACATTAAAATTAAATTGCTCTGGGTAGTACAGATATTTTAACAATATTAATTCTTCTAATTCATGAACATGGGATGTCTTTACATTTATTTGTTCCTTTTTCTATTTCTTTTATCAATATTTTATAGTTTTCAGTATATAGATATCTCCTTGGTTAAATTTATTCTAAGTTTGTTTTTCCCTTTTGATGCTACTGTAGATGGCACTGTTTCCTTTGTTCTTTCTTTTTATTTTTAATTTCAAATTAATATGAGGGTACACATTTTTAGGTTACATTGTTTTCAATTCTAAGGTAAAGGTCAAGTTGTAGTTGAGCCCTTCCCCCCACCCTCACATTGTGCACATTAAGTGAGATCCTGCCAATCGCCTTTTTCTTAATTTCTTATTGTTAGTGTATAGAAATGCAACTGTTTTTTGTACATTGATTTTGTATCCTGCAACTTTACAAATAGTTTTATTTATTTATTTATTTATTTATTTATTTATTTATTTGAGACAGAGCCTCAAGCTATCCCCCTGGGTAGAGTGCCATGGCTTCACTGCTCACAGCAACTTCCAACTCCTGGGCTCAAGCGAGTCTCCTGCCTCAGCCTCCCAAGTAGCTGGGACCACAGGCGCCCACCGCAACGTCTAGCTATTTTCTTTTGGTTGCAGCATCATTGTTGTTTGGCAGCCCAGGCTGGATTCGAACCCGCCACCTTAGGTGTATGTGGCTCGTGCCTTAGCCGCTTGAGCCACAGGCGCCAAGCCAATAGTTTTATTTTTTAAGGATATTTTATTTTCATTATGTATATTGCTTTTAAAACTAATAAAACTCAAATCATTCCAACTATAAAGCAAAGTGGTAGCATACAAGAGAGAAGGTTCTGCTCTGCTTGCATGCATCAAGGAAGATTTCAGGAAAAAAGAGACACATGAATTGGGTCTTTAAGGGCTAGTCTTTAAGACACATGAATTGGGTCTTTAAGGGCCTCACATAGGCCAAGGTAGAGGGGAGGGGCATTATTACACATCAGGAGACAGGAAAGATGCAACCACCCTTGGAGCATTTCCACATGACTGGCCCATTCAGTGGAGAGGAGTGGACTGGGATGGGGGAGTGTAACATTGAGGGGGCAGACACATCTTGGAGGTAAGACTGCACTTAAAAATGAATGCTTTTGTATACTTTATGGGGGAGTCTGAATTTTCTCCTATATGCAATGGAAAACCTACAAATGAAAGATGACATGACCAGATGCTGGGTTTAGAAATTTCAGTCAAGTAAGAGTGAATTTTCTCTCCAGAGGCTGTAGAGGACAGCTGTGCTCATTACCCAGCCAATTTATGGAATCACATCAGACCAGCACATACCCACACTGGTTTTCTTTATGCTGCTTAACATGTATGGTTCATAAAATTTCCCATATATAAAGGAAAGTGCTATGTATAAAAATAAAATACATGCCCAATATACAGATTTTAGTCCTTTTTTAATGAAGTACACTATACATGTGGAAGAGTGCACAGATCTGAAGAGTAAGCTTGATGCTTATTTATGAAGTAAACATATCTAATTAACCACAATGGAAATCAGATATATAACATAACCAGCATTCCATGGGGGGGGGGTTCTATTTACCCTTCCCAGAAATTGCGCTCCCCAAAAGTAACCACTATTCCAATTTCATCTGGAATTTATTTTTTTTTTTTTAAGACAGTGATCTATTGCCCTGGGTAGAGTGCCATGGCATCACAGTTCACAGCAACCTCAAACTCTTGGGCTTGAGCAATTATCTTGCCTCTGTCTCTCAAATAACTAGGATTATAGGGGCTGCCCCTATGTCCTGCTAAGTTTTTCTGTTTTTAGTAGAGACTGGGTCTCACTCTTGCTCAAGTTGGTCTTGAACTCCTGAGCTCAAGTAACCTCTGCGTCCCAGAGTGCTAGCCACTGCACAGGGCCAGGAATTGTTGTGGGTTTTTTTTCCCCATATACTTATCAAATTGGCCTGGCTCCATTTACTGGAAAAGCTATCACCACTCCCAATCCCTGCATGTCAGCGTCACCTGTTTCCAGACTCTACTTGGTTCTATGGTCTATACCCTTATACCAACACTATATTGTTGTAATACATGTAACTTTATAATAATTCTTGATAGTATTATAGGTCATCCAAGATTATTAGTGCTATTCTTAATCTATTACAAATCAGGTTGTGAGCTGTCCCAAAATGCTACTGGAAGTTTTACTTGGATTGTTTTCAATTTATGAATCAACTGCAGACAATTAATATCTTTAAAATATTGAGTCTCCCAATCCATTTGCCTACAACTATTTTAGGAAGTCTGAAACTCCTCTCAGTAACAATTGCTAGTTTTCTGTTTAGAGATCTTTTGTTGGATTTATTTCTATGTTTTTATACTAAAGTAAATGATAGTATATTTCAAATTTTATTTTATAGCCATTTGTTACTAACATATCAAAAACTGAAGTTGATTTTTAAATATTTACCTTTAGTCATTTTGGCTAAATACACATATTAATCCTAATAGATTATGTAAACATAGGCAGAAGGAGGAAGGGCATGAGGTAGGTCTCACCTAATGTGCACATTGTGAGGGTATATAACACACCCCTTGGGTGAGGGAACGCTTCTACAAATGGAACTTTACCCTGGAAATGAGAACAATGTATCTAAAAATTGTACCCTCATATTAATCTGAAAAAATAAAAATAACTCAAAAAATATATATAAATGCAGTAGTTCAGCCAAAAAAAGATTACCTAAACATAAGCATGTATGTGCAAATAACAAAAGTCTTATTTATCATTTACATTTTTATGTCCTTTATTTATTTTTCATGACTTATTATACTGTAATACCTCTAGTACAATGCTAAACAGAAGTAGTAATAACAGACATCCTTATTTTGTTTTGATCTTAGGGCGAAACCCTTCAGTATTTCAACACTTAATATATTGGCTGCAGGCTGTTTGTATTATAAGGAAGTTTCCATTTGATATCAGCTTAATGTTTTTATTTTCAATGAGTGTTGAGTATTGTCAAATACTTTTTCGAAATTGAAATGATTGTATGATTTTTCTCCTTCATTCTTTTAATGTAATGAAATACATGGATTTCTACACGTGAAAGCCTTTTATTTCAGAAATAAATACTTGAAGAATATATTGCTGAACTTAATTTACTAGTACATTATTTTAGTATTTCAATCTCTATCATATTTATTGGACTATAACTTTCCTTCTTATAATGTTCATATTACTTCTATGGGTTGGCCCATAGATTCTTCTAGATTTTCTGAGTACGCCATTAAAATATTTGTGAACAATAACAATTCTGTCATGCCCTTTCAATGTCCGACTTCTTTTTCTTGACTTGTTACGTTAGCTAGACCCTCCAGTACAATACAGAACAATAGATGACAGTGTATATACAGGTCTTGTTCGTGTTTTAGCCAGTAATAATTCTAATGCTTTTGTCACTGAATTATGGCCACTGTAGTTTTTAGTGAATAACATTAATCACATTGGTTTCCCTCTCAGTTTTGTAGGAGTTACTTTTTTCATAGCTTAATGGTTGAAAAGACAATTGGAATACTTTATGCATAGAAGACTATATATATTTTTTCTCAATTAATCTTTTAATACAACGTAGTGAATGATATATTTTCAAAACATATTTGCATCTAAGAATGATTTTTAAAATGCCTTTTTGAAATGATTTATGACTGACTATTTTACTTATAAATTTTTCTTCTATTCCCATAAATCAGATTAAGTATTTAATTCAATTTTCTTGTCATGCCCTTTTACAGTTTTATTAACTTCAAGAAATAAGCCAGTAGCTATCTCTTCTTTTTAAATTTTAGGATACAGTCTATATAAAATGAGGATTATATTTTGCTTTGTGGTTTAGTCAAATGCTTGTAAATTCATCTGGGCCTTGAGTACTTTGGGATGGGAGAGGGAACTGTTTAAGTT
This sequence comes from Galagoides demidoff, assembly GCA_963574575.1. Taxonomy (NCBI): domain Eukaryota; kingdom Metazoa; phylum Chordata; class Mammalia; order Primates; family Galagidae; genus Galagoides; species Galagoides demidoff. The sequence continues at coordinate 51,274 of CAUYQV010072613.1, read as the reverse complement.
GTGTTCATAATATTTTGTTGATTCAGATATCCATTTAAAAAATAATTTTAGTTATTTAGAATATTTTAGAAAATTATTCGTTTCATCTCATTTTTCAAATTTATTTCTTATAATGTTCATATTAATTCTATGAGTTGGCTGACAGTTGATCATAATATTTTCCTAAGATTTAAAAAACAAATCTCTCCTATATTTATCTCTCTGTATTTTTTAAAATTAATACACTTTTTAGATTGAGGCAAAATGTACATATAGTAAAATGCAAGAAATGTAGAATTAATTCATTTTTGATAAATGTATACACACCTATAACCACCACCTCAAAAAAGATCTAGAATCTCTTCTCTCAACTCACAAAATTCAGTGTTCAATCCCACCCTCTCTAACCCCCAGAGACAACTACTGTTCTAACTTTTATCACATAGTAATTTAAAATAGATGTCAACTGTTTCTAAACTTCATATAAAAGAAATGATATGGGATGTGCTCTTTTGCATCTTGCTTCTTTTGCTCAACGAAATGTTTTTGTGATTCATCTATGTTGTCCTGTGTGCCAGCAGTTACTGCTGAGTAATACTCCCATGTATTAATATAGCACAATTTGTTTTTTCATTCTCCCACTAATGGATATTTAGGTTGTTTCTATTTTGAACTATTATATAAATAATGCTGTGGCAAACATTTTTGTTCAAGTCCTTTCATTTCCCTTAGTTCAATACCCATAGAAAATCAGTAGACTGTGTATGTGCCAGTCCATTTCTGGACTCTCTGTTCTGTTCCGTTTGATTTCAGCTCATCTCTCAAATCACAGTAGCAAGACAAAGACTAGAGTAGTCACCTGTCAGCCTAGCTCTATGCCAGATATTTTATGTTATGTGTTAGTTAATATATTATGTCCCATAATCCCATAACATTATGTTATGTGTTAGTTAATATATTATGTCCCGTAATCTTCACAGAAATTCTGAAAAGAAGGTTAAGCAACTGCTATTTTACGGATGAGGAAACTGCTGTTCAAAATGGCTAAGCAGCGTGGCTAAGGTTGCATAGCTGATAAGTGATGAAACCAGGACTTAACTCCAGTTCTATCTGCCTTCCAAGTCCCAAATGAATTTGACTCCTGGTTCTTGCTCTGCCACTAATGGTGGGACTGTGGCCTTCTCTAGGTCTCAGTTTCTTTATCTGTCAAATGAGTGGGTTGGGCTAGATGATCTCTGAGTTCTCTTTTTCCTATAATATTTCAGGATGTGTAACAGACAGATTTACTTTTCACTCTCATTAAAACATTCCTTGGCACCACCAGGGCTCTTTTGTGGCCTTCAGAGACGTTTCCCCAGAGTGTTATACAATAACATCCAGGAGGTCAGTCCTTGGAAACAGGTATCAAATTCCAAGCTTCTGTACAGATATTATGAGCCAATCTCTGCCCAACTTGTTGAATTCCTTTGTTTTTTGCTCAAAATCTTAATATACTATTAAAACTTTGATATAACCAAACATGATTAGAAATCCAAACACCTATAGTCTTTATAAAGGAGTTAAATGACCCAATTTGACCCTTCGAATGGAGAAAAGAAATGACCAACTGGAAGGCCTAACTTGGGTCTTCCGGGTGGATACTTCCAGCCACTCTGGTTCCTTCTCAACTGATAACCTGGAAGGGTATAGAATCCTGTACTCTGGAGAGAAAAGAAGAAATGCATAAAGATGAGAAGCAATTAATGAATAGGACTAGAAGTAAGGAGAAAATGTAAGAGTCAGTGTATTGGAAATAGATTAAGGAGCAGTTGCACAGCCTAGTGAGTGTGCTGAATGTCACTGGGTGTACACTTTATAATGATTAGAATGATGGTGGGGGGTGGGGAGCCCATGAACACAGCCTTTAAATGCTATCTGTACACAGCAATGCTGAGTGTGGCGTTCTCTATTTACTCCTCACCAAACTTTTAAAATAGAGCTTAGACTTTGCCATATAGAATAAAATTAAGTCCAAAATGTGAAAACTATTGATATAAGTAGACAGTTTAGGTTCAATGCAAGGAGTACTGTTTCACTAGCCTGAAAGGTCTAAAGATGAAACAGGTTCTCTTGAGGGGCAGTGAGTTTCCCACTGGTGGAATCAAACACAATGTACTTGGAACTGAGAAGTGGCTGGTGGGCTGAGGTGATTCTAAGGCTGCACCAACTCTGATTCTGACTCATGTTCCTTCTTGTTGGAAAACTGTCTTGTCTTTTCACCTTACCCACAGGTACTTTCTTTAAATAGATAAGACATTTGTTCATTAAAGAGTCACAAAGTCTAAGTAGTCAAAGGGTGTTGCCATTAGATGACAGTGAGTCAAATTTCCCAAGGGTTAGAAGGTTTTGAGGTGCTGCTCTGATACAAAGCCTAGGTTTAAACTCATGTTAGAAGTAGCAAGAGGTACAAGAATGATGATTGCTATTTATTTCAGTGATTTTTGCTGCAACACCCCCCACCCCAAACTTAGTAGAATAAAATGACAACTGTGGATTCCCACAGGGTCAGGAATTCAGGAAGGGTATAGTAGAGATGGCTCCTTCCTGCTTCATGGTGTCTGCTCCTCAGCTGTAATGCTTGACAGTCTGGAGGCAACCCCATGGCTGGGGGCTGGAATCATCCAGAGGCTTCTTCACTCACATGTCTGGTGCTTGGACAGCATCGGTCCATAGCAGTGCATACAGAAGGCTTTTCTATGTGGCTTGGGCTTCGTCATTGAATGGCCTCTTCAGATTTATTAGGCTCCAAAAGCACGTGTCCCAGCAGAAAAGGTGGAGGCTACATCACCTCTTACGACCCAGTCTCAGAAGTCACACAGCATCACTTGCATTCTGTTGGTTACATAAGTCATAAGCCCATCCAGATTCTAGGGGGAGGGGACCGTAACCTCTTCCCCTCCATGGGAGAAGTGTAAGGTCACTTTGCAACAGAGCATACAGGATGGGAAATGTTCTCACAGCCACCTCTGGAAACTAGAATCTGCCACGTTGTTAACATCCTTATATAATACACGTATCATCAACATGTCCCACTTACATCTCCTAAAACTCTGCCATCTCTTCTTTCCACCATCCTGAACCCACCTGGCTCTCTGCCTTCCTTGTTGCAGACAGAAATGGTTTGCAAGTAGCTTCTGTTTTTTTCTGTTACCACTTCAATGACTTTCATCACAAGGCATGCGCTCTTATCCTCTCTCTTCTTTCTTCCCTTTCTTCCTATTGCTCCCCTCTCCTTTTCTTTGTTCCTTTTATGAGTGAGGGAGAAAAAAAAACCTCTCAATTAGAGTGATAAGGTTCTGCTAGAGACACACAAAGGAAAAGGAAGCCAGATGCTTCCACATGTGCTTAGAAAGAATAAGGAACCAGGGCCAGGAGCCGCGAGGTCCTTCAGTGTGCTCTGGAATCCCTAAAGTCCTTCTCTAGGCAAGCCAAATTTCCCTCGAGAATAAGGATTTAAGATACATCAAAAATTCTATTTTATCATTTTTTCATTCCATAATATATATACCCATATATATTATGCCTTAAACAAGCTTTTGTGGTTTGGCCTGGGAATGCAGGATGTATTCTAAGTTCTTAAAGTGAACTTTGAGAACCTGAGCCCTTCGTAAGCTGGGGGTGCCTGTGCAATGCTTCTGAGGTCCCTAGCATGAGACAGCAATCCACTCTTCGCTTAAGCACCTGGGCCAGCTGGAATCCAGGAGGAGGAAGGAAATCCTGAGATCAAAGAAGCCAGCACACCCTGCTAAGTGTTGCATGCAGCCAGGGCTGAGTGCTGTCTTCTGCCTCTGTGGCCTCTGCCCCTTCTGTGGCTGCAGGGGAAGCTAAAAATGCAGACATCCCATCCCTTCGTCCTGCCCTAATGAAATTCTACTTTTCAAAGCCCATTCTGGAGCAGACTCCAAATCCCATCAGATTTCTGAGACTTTGTATTCTGATTAGGGGATAAAAAAGGTAGACCTCTATTACTTAACCCAAATTAAGCTCTGCCCCTCAGCCAGGCTTCACCCAGAATGGAGGGAAGGATTGATAAGAGGGAAGATTAATGTTGGAATAAATTCCATGGCAGGATCTTGCAAGCACTTGTGCAGTTGAACATACCAGTTATTGGATTGAACATGAAGGCGACTGCGACTCTCACCAGTTCATGAAAACGTGACACAGCTCTTGTAAAATTAGAGAAAAGGAAGAAAACAATTGTTCCTGGCATAGTGCTACAGGAAACAATCTCCAATTTTTCACTGAAATAAAAGCATAGAATCATCAGGATTATTTCTTCAAGAAACAAACAAAATCTTGAACTTAAGGGTACAAGAGAAGGAGTAACGATATTAAAATCTCCCTTAGCAGAGCTAAGGCCTGATGGCCATCTCTCCTTACCAGGTAAGTACCTGCTCAGCCTTTAGTCTGTCTCAGAGAAGCCAAGGATCCCTGCCTCAGTATTTCTCATCCTCATACTGCACGGTGAAGTCAGTGATTGACCTTGACTCTTCCTTCAATCGTAAACCACACATGTCCCATCATTCTATATGTCCACTGCCCATCAGTTTGATGAGGCCACACATTTCCCGGTGCATTGCAGGTTTTTAAAAAACAGTCTGCTGTGGAGACCTCCCTCAATACTGCTCTATTCTCAGGAATTTCTCATTCAAGAACCTTTTGTATAAGGGAACAATTTTCTAGTTAGAAAGCAATAGACACAACTTACATTTATTTTTAAAGAAAAAAAATAGTCAGCACTAGCAGGTTTAGAGTCTCCTGCTGAGATGTTAGGGTACTGAATTATTCTCCTCCAAGCTATTTGTAGACCCATTAATTGAGAAATTAGAGAAATAAGGGCACATAAGGCATATGTAATTAAACTGCCCATTCTGCCTTCCATTGCCAAACATTTTCCAAGGATGTTAATTGCCTGGCTAGTTTTCTCTTTGCCTGGTAGATCTTGATAAGTTGTGCATTTAAAAAGCACTGCTCCTACCCTTAAACTGTCAGGGGGCTTTTTTTTCCCTCTCTAAGCAGATTTAGCCCTTTGAAGAGTTAATTACAAATTTGAGCAATATTTCAGTGTGGTCTGCCTCTCAGTATATTGAGTGCTCATAGCCCCTTCCTGCCATTAAATGATAAAAATTTCCTATTGGATTTTTTTCTAGTTTGCCTGGGGCTGTGGGGAGGGGGATTTCCTGAAAGCAGGCAACAGATTGCTGCTTTGTTTTCCTCCAGCCATTCATTTCCTTGCTGTTTTGCTTTAAAAAGAAACTCTATTTGATTTCTGCATCTGCAGCTCTCCCCCAGTCCAGAGTCTGCAGGCCATCACCCCCAGCTGTCCTCTGCCTCTGCAGATGCACTATCCTTCTCATGAGGATTCTGGGAGAAATGACCATCCTTGGATTCTCTGGGTCTTTATTAGCCCTGACACATTCCTCTTGCGAGTTAATTGTCCCCTTTCTCCTGACTTTTATTTCTAGGAAAGAAAATACATATGTGCTTTCCTTTAGGAAGAAAAAGATTGATAAATGGCTAAGTGGGGAAGAGAAATTGTGTTTGGCACAGTTATAAACAACCAGCAATGGTGACTGGCAGCAGTCCTTTTATTATGTTTTACTCTGACAGTTTACAGCAATCGTTTATTTGTCCCAGATTTTCTAGGACAGCTTCAGTTTCAAGTATTTGGCCCTGCTCCTGTCTCTTTAAATAAATGCATTCAAACATGAGAAGGGGGGCTTGTTTGTGAATGAATATTTCCTGGTTTTGAGACGCAAAAAATATAATCGAGATAAGCTTCTGAGGAAGCACGAATAGAGTTTAGTATTAAAATTAAATGGCACAGGGCCAAATCTAGCATGTTTTAGGGGGTGTGTGTATGAATAGGTGATTTCACTGCATGGTAGAGACAAATAATGAACAGGTCAATAAATAAAAATAATTAGATTGTTGTGGGAAGATGAGGTCCAATGGAGAGAACAATCACCCAAACACCATATTTAAGAGGAAAGGGGCTTTTATTCAGCGGGCAGCATAAACGACATAGAAGAATTTAAAATGGCCACACTCCCCGACTGGCTTGGTCTTTCCCTTTTTATCTCCAGTCAAAAAGTTCCAGCCCACAGGTACCTTTCTCATTGGTCAGTCTGAATCAAGCAGGAGAAGCTGTTCCAGCCCCAACAGAACTACAGGATTTCACAGAAACGGAAATTTCCAGGTCCCAGGAAAGTTTCTACAGATTAGTAAGATCTGAGTCACCATGGGGAGAACTCTGCAGGTGTATCCTTGGGATCTTCTTGAGAAGATCTCTGTTCTTATAGACCTCACCCTTCCCAGGTATCCTTTCTCAAGATGTGTTATCAAACTAAAAAAGAAAAATGTGCAAGCTTTGGAGCCAAATAGATGTGGGTTGGAGTCTTGGGAGCCTGGATTGGAATCCTGACTTCACCATCTAGGAACAAATTCCCACCTAACATGTCTGAGTCTCTACTACATATTATAAGAAAATAATATTCACCTGGTAGACTACTCGTTAGGGTTAAAAGGGATAAGGTTTGTAAATTCTCTGTACGGTGCCTAGCATATAGAATTGTCCCCCCAAATGCACACTCATATTAGTATTTTTAGAAATAATATAGCTATGTTATCATTAAAACAAGACCTTTAGAGGGGGCAAGAAGGAGGAATCAAGTGAGGAAGGGCAATCGGTAGCATCTGGCAGGGAAATACATTGTTTACAGGGTCTTGTTCTAAACCAGGTGAACCCAGGCTCCAGCCTCCGCCCGGACCTGTAGCCTAATGGTCCAGCCTGGATGAACTAGGCTTTCAGTCAACCCAAGTCCTCCCTTGGATGTCCCTTGCCAAAGAGGGCATATCATCTGTGTCCCCCTAGAATATAGATCCAGGGCTAGAGTGTCTTCAAGAAACTCCGCTCTTGCAGCCAGGAAGACGGGCCAGGGTGGGAAGGTTGCCTGCTAGGTCTGCTTTTCTCCTCTTCATCCCGGGGTCCCAACACATAAGTGAGGAGCGTCTCACTGCTCCAAACCGCCTCACCCACAGCTGCTTCAAACTGCCATTTCCAATTCATTTGCGTGCACTAGGAAACTTGGCAGAAGCCCTTGTGAGTCAATTGCTCTTATAAACACATTCTAGGAGAGGGTTCTGAGCCAGCTACAAGTAGGAATGGATTTGGTTCACCAGCAGCTCTTAGCACTCAGGTGCATGAGTCTCACCTGGTGGGCTGGGTAAAAATACAGAACACTGTGATTCCATGCAGTGGCTTTTCTGACACAGAGTAAATTTCTCCATTTCTCTACTCTTTGCTGGTTTGTGCTGAGAGCTTGGCAGACATGATTCACTCTTGTCTGCCCTCAATCCTGTGAGGCAGTTCTCATAAACACCAACTAGACAGCTCAGGAAATCATGGTTTGGAGAAAGTTAAGTCACCTGCTCAAAGTCACTCAGCTGGCCCAACTTTGTGAGTGAGTGACCTTAAAGCCCTGGTGTCACAGGCTTCTCTTGGCCTCCCCATCTTCTGACCAGCTCCCCAAACTGTCTCTGCCTGAACTGACCTGAAATTGTTTTGAAAGGACCAAATGTATGGCACTAACTTTGCTTATGAAAGAATGAAAACTATCAGTTTGATGGAAGTATTTCGGATTGCATGTGAAAACCCCACACTGTACCCCAGAAGTGCATTAATGTACATAGTTACCATTCAATAAAAAAAAAGAAAGAATGAAAACTTAAACAGCTCTTTGTAATTATCCTTCTGAGTAATCTCAGCCCTCAAAGGTCCCACCTTGCTTTTGTAAAAGAACCGTTACTAGATATAAAAGAAGATCCACTTCCCCAGTGTTCCCAACCCTCAAGTGACAGAGCTATTGCAGCCTTCTTTCCACGTATCTTTTGTCTTCAAAATAAAGATGCAATAGGACTTCATTTCTGTATTCCTTTTAGGGTTTTTTTCCCTACATTTCAATAGAAATAATGGTAATAGTTTCTTCGATACGCTTTTACATTCTGTTAGTCTAAAGCCGATGTGAAACAGTTTGAACTGATTGGCTTTCTTATTATTATGATGTTTCTATTGTTTTCTATTTAATAAGAAACCACAGGGTCACAGATTACTCTTCAATTTCTACAATTTCTCCAGGGTATTATCATTATGCCTTCAGGGGCACAGAAATAATAAATATTATTGTATCAGCCACCCCACTTAGCCCAGGTTTGGGATATTAGAATTGAGCCCAAAGATGGAAATCCCTTGTTGATTTCATTAGCAACAAAATGTGCACTCACTTAGTATAACACACCTAGGAGGACTCAGCACAGAGAAGAAATCTCTGCTTTCAATTACAAAAGACCGTGGAGAGGATAAGAACAATTTTGTGGAGCTATTAGGAGAGTCTTTCAGACGTTCTGCTTTGTAAAACTGGGGACCCTAACGAGGCCATGTGGAAGTGGCAGATTCCCCTCTCCTTCCCTTTACCTAGGCTGTGTCTGTAATTTAAAAAATATTAAACTGGGAAGCGGTGATGATCTATTTTCTAAATAATAAATTGGGAAGCGGTGATGATCTATTGTCTATCATGTTAATATACATGATAATCCTAACAAGAGGTGCTATTTTTGTTGGAGGAACAAGCTGGAACATTGTTCTAGAACCTCTTTCTCAGTTAATAAAGCCAGAATGGCTTTCTAGAACCTCATTTTCAACAAATCACGTTCCATCTCCAGAGCAGAGTGCTTATATAGGACTATGTGGGGCATTCAGGGCTTCCGGGGGCCTGCCTGAGACCAAGCGAGGCTGAGTCCTCTCACAGCATGTACTCTGGTGACACATGGCATTTTAGGTTTACCTGGTCCTCTCTTTCCTGCTTACATCACATAATAAATGTGTCTGGTCACTAACAATGAAAAGACTCAAGAACGAGGACTGTCAAAAGAGATATGCAAACTATGAAGTTTCTTATAAAAAATAAGATTCCATTTTAATTTGTATAGTTAGTTTTGGATAGTCATAAATATTTCCTATCATTTATGAAAATTCAAATAATTCCTCATGGTTCAAAAATTAAATCTTAAACCTCTAACAAATGAAATATGAACAATTAATAGAGAGGTATCTTGGGGAATGGTAAAGCAGAATCTTTTGGTTTGTTTTTTTTTTAATAAAAAAAGAGTAATGCTAAATTTTGAAAAGAGGCATCAGCAAGTGACAAGGGAAAATGCACAGTGATACTGAAAAACAGTGCTTAGGTTATAAATGCCACAGGGAAACCCCAAACATGAAAGGGGATGGCTGTGAAAAGCAGACTAGAAGCTGCACTGCAGGGACTCAGCCGTGGATCTGAACTACAGCTCCGTCCACGCAAACCGCTCATGCTCACACGTGGTTCATGCATCCATGTCTTTGGAGTTTCTGCCACGGGGGATCAAAACATGGGCGGTTTTGCTGGGGACATTTTGTAATGTCTGGAGATATTTTTAGTTGTCACTAATCGAGGACACAACTGGCTTTGAGTAGAGGTTAGGGGTGCTGCTTAACACCCCGTAAAGCACAATACACTCTCTACCCACACACCCAGCTCCTGGGTGAAGAATCATCCAGTTCAAAATAACTTAGTTCATCAGGAAACCCACTCTTTTAGGATTCTGTTCAACCTTGAACAACAAAAAATCCTAATGCTGCAGTGACTTGAATAATTAACTTTACTTATCTTGCCTAAGAAGTAATAGAGGCAATGTCAGGCCAGAGTTTGCACCATGGCTCAGGGATGCCATCGAGGACCCAGGACACCCAGCAGGGGTCGAGAAGATCCACGTTTCATCTGGGAACATTACCACAAGCAAATGGAGCTTGCTAGTAAGAACAACGGCCATAATGGCTGTGGTACAGGCCAAGGGCAAGGTTGGTCACAGAGACATGTTTCCTTTTCTGTGGTGTGTCTGCCTCTAGCCTTTCTTAACTGCCTGGAAACTCTCCATCTTGTCACCTCTTAGCCAAAGTAATCTCTTCTCTGGAGTCTTCCAGGCTATTCCCAGGCAGTGCTGTTCCTTCTGAGCCAGATGTTTCAGTCTTTGGGGAAAGGGAGAACCTCAGTGTCCCTACACCAAACGGAGAGAAACGAGCTCTCCCCACAGGGAAGCAGCCAATGAATTGAACTTGCCCCTTTGTAGACAGATGGAAAGGTCACAGTAAGAAGCCAGGGACATCTGAGAACAGGATGGAGAGATGCCAATGGGGAAAAGTAAGTCAGAATTTTTTAATCAGGCAAGGTTAATTATTTAAAGTAAAATTAATAACATTCAAAAATATATAGCATGAAGATGTTATAAATGGTTTTTGACAACTATCATATAACAAACAGTGGGACAGAGAACATAAAAAGTAAACTCGACCCACTTGCTTGTTATTATTACAATACTAATCATCATAAAGATGACAAAAATCATAAACATAAGGCCAAGTCTTTGAGTGAGTCTCAGTCCGTAGGAGCCTATTTTAAGGAAGGATGCTGAGGCACGTCTGAGCCTACAGGGAGGAGGAGTGATATTCTACTGATTAGTAATTAGCAAAATCATCTGTGGATGTGAGAGGGGAAATGATGAGGTGAGACATATATTTTTCTAGCCACGACCTTGTTCCTAAGCCCAGGTGAATAGATTGGTCACAGAGACACTTGTCCTGAAGAGAGTGGGCATGTGGTGGCCTTATGACAGTGGGTGGACACTCCCTGAAATACTTTCCTGCCACAGAAAACTGATGAGATTTCTTTTCAGTTTTTTAACATCACTCTTGCACTGATCATTTGTACATTTGGTGGCTTCCGGGGGAGCTGCTACTCCCCCAAGCCCCCATAATCTCTTAAAGGGGATCATTACACCAGTCTAATGAACCAGTCATCTATCTTTGAAGCCCTTTGGTGAATTTAAAAATGAAAACTTAGTGGTTACAAAAAAAAAATTCTGCTAAGCAATTCTTAAAAGACTTTTTAGCAGGAGACAGATCAGGATTTATTGAGCTTTAAAATGGTCTCCCTAATGATCTGGTACTGTTTTATTTCTTTTTCTTTTATACTTCTGTTCTGATTTCCCTTGCAACAATATTTGTATCTCTCAGAAAATTCCATAGACTGAAAGAATTATCTTATTTTTAAACACTTGGACTCTTCCTGAGGTCTGCACTCTGTTGGGAAGGAACGCTACTTAATTCTATGCTCTAAAAAGCCCCTCAAATACAGTGGAAGCTCTCAGTAAATACTTAGTAATCAGTTTCAGTGGCATTTGCACAAAGTGACCAAAATGGCATGACTGTACTATTGCACATGCATTAAGTAAGATTAAAGTGATACATTTTAACTTATTTTCCAACCTTTTTAGAGAGTTTCCTTACAAGTTTGATGTAACAGGGCAGGTCTTTTGAAAGAGGCTGAGAGAGAAAAAAAGGATCTATAGGTAATGACCATAAGTGTGTCCTCCGATTGCTTTTCTATTTCAGGGGCACGTAGGGGGTACTTGAAAGGTCAGTGATTAGTCTAGTTCCACATCAGTAAATCAGTGTTTTGAAACAGACAGAAGAAAATAAAAGCCAATGGTGTTTTCCCAATATAATAAAGTAAAGCAGGGAAACATGGTTTATAGATTGTTTTCTCCAGCAGAGTGTTTTCAAATCCGACAGGATGGCACCTTAATAGCCCACTGTGGACATATTTCATTGGTTTCTAAACAGATTGATTTCTAGGTTGGGTGTTTATTCTACATTAAAATGTAGATTGGTCTGGCAAAATTTGGTGCAAAATTACATGGAATAAGCAACATAAGAGAGGATGTTGTGCTGAAGATGGTAGAAATAGTCTGTTGCTCCACATGTTTTCAAAGCCAAGCACCACCTGTTTTGATGAGACAACACTGAGAAACAGTTTGGTCACCTTCTAACCAGCCCTTCGGTGGGTTTGTGAAGTTGAACCCATACACATGTCAATCATTCATGACCACCACGGCCGCAGATCTAAATACAGATTCCTCTCTCCCCTGCTACCCTTACTTTTTTGTTCTCTTTCTGTCTTGCACCAAATAGATGTGAGCCTAAGGCAGTGGTTCTCAACATTCCTAATGCCAAGGTGTATTGTCACTGTTACAAAGGGGTTGCAACCCACAGGCTGAGAACCGCTGGCCTAAGGTCTGTGCTAAGGAGTTTGCTGTATACTCTTACTTTGTGTCCATTAGGTGAGTGAAAAGAAGTTCTTAGTTTTAACATCTTCAAAATTACCTATTTCTTTATAGTTAGTGCTTTAGGGGTTCTGATTAAGAAATATTTGTCTCTCCAATATTAAGAAGCTGTTCTCCTATGGATGCATTATTATTATTATAACAATTACAGGCCTGTACTACACCTGCAATTGTTTGTTTGCAAAAGACAAAAAGATTCTGAAATCTTTTTTTTTCTACATGGATATCTAAATGTCCCAGCACCACTCACCGAAAAAGCCATCCCTTCCCAGTGCTCTCAGTAACACTATTTTTCATCAGTCAAACATCTCTACATGTATGGGTCTAATTCTAGACCTTATATTTCATCCTAGTAGTTTATTCATTTATCCTTTCATTCGTACTAAATTGTGTCAACTATTCTAACTCTATAATCTTGATTTCTCCAATTTCTTACCTTCTTCTCATCTTCATCTTTGGGAATTATGGTTTTTTCTCCAACCCTCCACCAAAACCTCTCCACCAAAAAATTCCACTCAAACATCCCTGGTCAAGACTCTAATGGCAAACCAAGGTCCATTTTCCATCCTCATCTGACTCAGCCTCTAACATACTTAACACACCTAACACACTTTCTCTTTTATATATATATATAGTATAAATCTGTTCCTATAAAACTCAAGCCAGTGCTTATTTTTCAATGGTTCAGCAGATAAAATATGCACATGAAAACCTAAGTAAAAAACATGCAAAAGTTTTTTACTGAACTATTTTGCTACTTTTCTGTAAGTTTGAGATGTCTCAAAATAAAAAACTAGGAAAGAGTTCAAAAATCAGACAAAGGTAATTTATACCATTTGGGAAGAAGGATGAACTTTTGCTGAGAGAAAGAGAGCCTTCTAAGACCTTGGGGGATGGGAGAGTTCTGGTGCTGGCAGTTTCTTCCCCTGTGTATAAATGGACACATTTTCCTATATAATTACATATTAAACTATATATATAAGTTCTATGCAGCTTTCTGTATGCATATTTTACAAAAGAAAAAAATAAAAACAATGCAAAAATACTTTCAAAGAAAAAATATTATGCACAAATACTGGCAAAGTACAATTGCTATGTGATTGCTAACCATTATTATAAAAAATAAACTACTTTTAGGGCAGCTCCTGTGGCTTAAAGGAGTAGGGTGCTGGCCCCATATGCTGGAGGTGGCGGGTTCAAACCCAGCCCCAGCCAAAAACTGTTTTTGCTTTGTAATAAGAAAATGTAAGGGGGAGTTGTGAGGACCAATTTTTGCAGCTAGCAATATAATAATTGTCATCTTTTTTTTTTCCATGAGATAGTTCTTCTATGACCATCAGTTCTGAATCTTGTTTACTTTGGTATTAGATAATATATTCTTCTAAATAATTCCCATGAACTGCAGTATGATACCCTCATATTAATTTCAGCAGATATTCTAGTATATGGTACTTAAAAAATTGTTATAAGAAAACTCTGACTGAAAGTTTTATAATTATTCAAATATCATACACAATATGTTGTTCACGTATCTCCATGAGGATTCAAGGAAATCACCCTCCCAAGGTCTGTCTTTTAGATATTTGACCACTTCTCCGGAATCTCCTTTGCTGAATCCTTCTCTTCACTAATCTCTACATGTTAGATCCCCCTGGGGCTTGGTTCTTGGACTTCTCCATCTGCATTTGCTGCCAGCTGTTCTCATCCTGCCCTGCCTTTAATGCCAGGGCTTCAGTAATGGCATCCACATTCGTACCTCTGGCCCCAGCCTCTCCCCTCAACTTCCTCCTTGGTGTCTCCATCTGGATGTCAAGTAGGTATCGCAAACCAAAATAAAATTCCCAAAATAAAATTACTGTCTTTCTGAAGTATGGAGAGTCCTCAAAGAACTCAAACTAGACCTCCCATTTGATCCTGCAATCCCATTACTGGGCATCTACCCAAAAGAAAAAAAAAAATCATTACATCATAAGGACATTTGCACTAGACTGTTAAAGGCTGCTCAATTTAGAATCACCAAAATGTGGAAACAACCTAAATGCCCACCAATCCAAGAATGGATTAACCAGCTCTGGTATATGTATACCATGGAATACTTATTCAGCCACTAAAAAAGATGGAGACTTTACATCTTTTGTATTAGCCTGGATGGAATTGAAACACAGTCCTCTTAGTAAAGCACCACAAGGATGGAGAAACAAGAATCCAATGTGCTCAATTCTGATATGAGGACAATTGATGCTAGTACATGGTGGGGAGTGAGGGAATGAGGGTCACGGTGTGTGACACACCTCTTGGGGGTGGGGCACAATTATAAGAGGGTCTTTACCCAAGAAATGCAAGCAGTATAACTTGGTTCTTTGTACCCTCAATGAATCCCCAACAATTAAAAAAAAATTACTGCCTTCTTCCTTTTTCCCCAACCTAATCCTTCCTAGTGGCCCTATTCCAGACCCTAGAAGTGGGCTTTGGCACAAATTAGAACTAAAAATTATTGAATGAATGAGTGAATTTAAAAACTTGTTCTTTCTTATTTTTACAAAGAAACAGCATGATCTGAAAGTCTGGCACCTTATCTTGCTCCCCCTTTGTCTCTAGGCAATCCTGAGGATATCAGTCTCTCTGAGGTCTCGCTTCATCATCTGAAAACCAGGGTTGAAGGGAGGGGATGCCCTCTAAGGCAGGGCTAGTCCTCCTCAGTTCTGTGTCCGTGGGGAGTATCAGCAAAAAGACCTTCACCTTTATTTCTCTAATTTCTCCATTCATGGTCTATAAATAGCTTGGAGGAGCATAATTCAGTAGACTAACATCCCAGCAGGAGACTCTAAGCCCGTAAGTGCTGACATTTTTCTTTTCATTAAAAACAAATGTAAGTTGGGGCAGAGGAGCTGTTCTACATACCCCTCTCTGTGCCCAAGAGATTGGCTTTCCTCTGCTCTCTCTTTTGAGGCTTGTTTCTTTCACATGGATTTATTACATGGCACGGAAGTGATGTAATGAATCCCTGTTCTTTCAAAGAACCTTCCATTCACACTTCAATCTAAAGAGCCAGAGCCATGGTAGACCATAAGCACTGGGCACAACCATTCTCCAGGGGTTTGTTGCTTCATTGTGCTTTAGGCTATTGTGCAGTCTCCCCATGTCCCAGTCCTGTGTGTTAGCTGCACCTTAATTTTTTGAAGCTTCTACAGCTGTGCTGGGATTTAGGAAAAGGACAGAGGAGAATGGGCAGCCCTTGAAATGTGGCAAGTTGACACCATGAACCCTCAGGAGGTAACCAGGTAGGAAGAAATCTTTGGGAACTATGTCTGACTGTCACCTGTCCAGAGAGGAGAGAAAGGCCAGAGCTAGGGACTAGGCATTGTACAGTCTGCACCACTGAGGTCAGCAGAGTGAACACAAAGCCTGAACCTGCAGGAACACCAAGGTTCAAGCTGCTCAGTTTGGGAAACTAGTAGATCCTTTTGTGTAAACCTCCTGGAAAATGTTGACACCATCAGTGGCCAGTAAGAACTGACTCAAATCACACGGGCAGATGGAAAATTCCCTATAATTCTGACTTATGCTATTGATGGATGGGTGGTGGATAGATTACAGAAGGTGGTTCTTCTCCCCTCACTCCTGACTTGTAGCCACTGGCAGTAGTCAAAGTATTTGTTGTGGTGTGACATACCACAGAATGGCTTTTATAGCACATCATGACAAAGGGAGGCAGAAATCAACAAGATTCCTAAGATTTATTGAGGTGAAAATCTCCAAAGTCCTGTGTTTGCGACTCAGTTCACCTTAGCACATTTCAAGGCACATTGTATTCACAGTATACCCTATTTAAACACACACTCAGAGAGCCACTGTTACAGTTATATCCATCCTTCCTTCACTGAACATTTACGGATCTGATCACGGTCATTAATAATTTCAGTGAAAGTACAGTGAAGCCTAATGCATCTCAGAGTTTAAGATCATCTTCTAAAACATTGCTTTTTCCATAACAAGACATGCATTCACTTGTAATAGAGAAAAAAGTAGTTCTCTATTCTGTTACACAAGTCATACATTGTCACATAAGAACAATAATTCTCCTGGAGTTCAGCCTGCCTTGTAGTGAATTCTTTCTCTGTATCAACGGTCATTAGTTAGCCATTTGTCCTGCTATTTCCAAGCCAAAATTAATAGATGTGTCCCAATAGAATTCTTTATCCTGGTGATATTTCATATGTGCTTAGCAAACAGACTTTCAGCATATATGAGCAGGCATTTTATAATCTGCATTCCAAAAGGCACCGAGAGTCAATTTGCCACATTTTTATAGCTGGAAAGAACCTTAGAGTGATGATCCCTTCTTCTACACATGACTAACCGACATGTAGGGTGACATACTCAAGGTTACCAGCCAATGTGTGGTTAGGTTAGGCCCAGTTTTCTGGTGTTACACCCTCATTGCCTTTGACTTTTGCACAGAAGAAATACTTTTTCAAAGTCTTGGTGGATGAAAATGTGGCATGGAAAATACTACCTTAAAATGTCAAGGGGGGGAATCCATAACTTAATGTATTTGAATTCTCATTTAGAAAGACATTTTATTCAAAGCCATGAAGCAATGATCTATTCCTCTATGAACATTCTACATTCCTCTGGGTAATATAAATTATTAACAATAGTTTAAATAACTAAAAATTAGTCACCAGAGGTTTAGGCTACTTATTCATGCTAAAGTTGTCAAGGACTCAAAATTCTGAAACAAACTTGAGAAAGACAAAGTTCTTTCTTTGTGGTTTGTAAATATCTGCAAATAATATCTTACAGTTAAGAAGCACGAAAAGAATATATCTTGGAAATGGATCATGAGTGTAACCTCAGAGTTCATGGATGTAAGTACCAGAAAAGCAGCATAAACCAGACAAAAAGTCTCTGCTTTTTGAGTTTGAGTTTAGAAGATTTTTACATTTTAATTTGAGTTTCAGAAGATTTCTACATTTTAATTTAATATTAGCATAAATGAATATTACCAATGTGAAAGCTTTGGAAAAGAGGAAGATGTAATGAAAAGTTCTCTTCAAGGGCACCTCATTTCTGGAATGAGCACATGCCCAGAATTTAGGCTGTACCGGTAGAGCCTGTGGTAGGTCCCTGGGTATCTGAGTTCTGTTCCAAAGGATGGAACTTTCAAAACTCAGAGTTCTATTTCTGGACAAGCAAGAGGAACCAACTGCACTTTCTAATTCCAGTGCAGGTAGAGGAAGGCAGCACTCTGAGCGCATCTTGGATCAAACTCAAACAGGTCATCTCCTCTCTTGGACAACTCGGCAGACAGGTTCACCCATTCAGATGCAGCAAATATGAGTAACTCAAAGCCGAGGTTAATCAAGCTCGTTTTGTTAGTGTCTGAAATGTGCTTTTACAAAGTGTCCCTTCTCTAACTCCTGAACACGAAACCTTCCTCCTTCTCCTTTGTAAGCCATTGTCCACGACCACGCCCCCCTTGTACACAGCACTTCAGGCTCACACAAGCTTCTTTTTGACTCACTCAAAACCAAAGCTTATAAACAGGTTCCTCTACCCTGCTTCATAATTCTTTTTTCATTTCACGCAACTGTCAAAAGCAACAAGGGCCCATGTGGCAGGAGGCAGCCCCGGTAGGTGTAGTGATCAAAGATGCCAGCGTCCTAGTTCCAACTCTGACACCCCTTTCAATACATAAACTTCTCCCCACGCTGAAACGTTCATTACGCCATTCAGAAGTAGAGGTCTAGTGGGACAATTTGCTGTGAAGCGCCGGCGTGATTATAAAGAGAAAATCAGACGCTTATTCTGCAGGGATTGTTCCTAAGACTGACAGACATGCTCAGTGCGGAGCCGAGAGTCTGCACCTGGTCAGGAAACTGTGAGATGGGACAAGGGTTCCTCTGTTGCTAATAATTACGCCTTGGGTTTAATCACCAACTTCATGCCTGACAAAATGGAAGCCAAAGACAGGGGAAATGATGAAGCAATAGGTATTTAAATCATGGAACATTTTTCCTTTAATTAGTATGATGATGAGGCGCTCCATTTGTTTGCTAGGGATTCTAGCTGATGCCGACAGTATTTTAATTTAAGGTTAGCCGAAATGACGGCAGTAGAGTTTGAGAAGTGACATACTAGAGTGAATATGTCAGTTCTCTATGGGCTGGAGATAGACTTTTGATGGTTTGAATCATAGCTCAGAAAGCTGAAATTGAAAAAGAGAAAGTAATTTGCTGCCTAACTCGGGTTCATATTAGTTTCTCTTTCTTTTAGGAAGTTAGGAAAAGACAGACAGCCTGGAGGAAGGAACAGATGACTCTAGTTTGAGAGTGCCATTTGCACAGCATTAATCAATTTAGGCAGCTGGATGGTCTGGGCCTATTACTTAGAATACTGTGTCAACCCAGCCCACTCGGTACTAGCCTAATTGCTCCATTGTACAGAGAAGGCACCAGGAAGCCATCACAGCTCAGCTTTGTGGCTGTCAACTATAAGCAGTATTTTTTTTTTTTTAACAAATTTCACGAGGACACTCAATCACATCTCCCCCTGGGAAGAAGCTGCTTCTTATTGTTGTAGCCTGAGACAAAGTTGGTCAAAAAACGATCCTCTACTTTAACTCTCTGTCCTTTCCACTGTTTGCAAAACTCTACCCATTCCAAGAATCCCTAATCTTCATTAATTGCATAAATGGTCTGCGAAACCTCGGCAAGGAGGTCTCTCCTGTTTTTATGTCCACCCTGTGATAATTATTAATGGGACAGGGTTTTCCCAACAACTCCAAAAAATCTCTAGAAGCAGGTTCTATTGACACACCACATTTATTGCCACAAAGTGGCAACAGAAAAGAAGTTTAATTAACTGAACAGGTGGGAGCTCAGCTATTCCATTTGTCATCCCAAAGTAGAAGAGAAGAGGGAAGAAGACAAGATTAACTCTTGATGGATAAGGACAAAAGGGACAACTGCAGTCACTTCTTAATTAGCCACAAATGAGTGGTCCATGCTGTGGCATTTTCCAGGACAAAATTTTAATTGCAAGCTATAGTGTCTCTAGCTAGTGGGCACATACATGGGTACCCTCTCCTATTATGTAGCTATCTGTTGGTGTGTGCTATGAGAATACTAAAGAGTAACTTAGTATTAGCCCAAGTACCTGGCGGTTGTATATTCTGTATTGCTCTTATTCCCATATGCAGTGTGTGGGATATACAGAGAGCTGGCCTTCAGAGGACCGGGGTTCTGACATAACTTGGGCAAATATTTCTGCACTTCAGTTTCCTGCTGGGTAAAACTAAATAAAAGATGAATCACTAAGGCCGGATGCTATTATCCTAGCCCTCTGGGAGGCTGAAGTGGGTGGATTGCTTGAGCTTAGGAGTTGGGGACCAGCCTGAGCAAAAGTGAGATGCTGTCTCTACTAAAAATAGAAAAACTAGCTGGGTGTTGTGGCCGTCGCCTATAGTCCCAGCTACTTGAGAGGCTGAGTCAAAAGGATTGCTTGAGCCTAGGAGTTTGAGGTTCCTGACATGGTATTCTATCTAGGGTGACGAAGTGAGACTTTGTCTCAAAAAAAAAAAAAATAGAATTATTAAAGTTCCTTCTAGTTCTAACATTGCATGATTTCATTATTTTATCTTTTTTAAAATGCGATGTGTATTAGTTGAACTAATAATGGGCCAGATATGGTACTGTGTGCCTCCCAGACCTTCCCTCATTTGCTCCTCCCAACAGCCCTCAGAAGCAAGTTCAATTACTCAGCTCATTTGCAAATGAAGACACTGAGGCCTAAACAAGGAGGTCTCAATCTCAAGTCTCGCAGGTGTCTGCCCTTTGCCTCACAAGGACTGGTCCATAGGTTTTGCTTTTCCTCTTCCTTCTGTCTTTAGTAATAAATATTATTGTTTTTATGAAAATACTACCTGCTCATTATTAAAAAATGAATCAGTACATAAAAGCATGAATGGTAAAACACAAATAATTCACATCTTCACCACCCAGAAAAAGATGATCAGGTCAGCGTTATTCCAGATCTCTCACATGTGTGTGTAAACCCCGCTGGAGCTGGTTAGACATATAGACAAAGACAGAAAAAAATGGTGCAATGATTTCTAGAAATAAAGTGTACAAATGACAGTTTAATTGATTCTAATAAAGAAAAAAATGAATAAAGTAAATCTTCTGCAGGAGATGTTATTTACTAAAGAAGCTCCTTAAGGTTTTAAAAATCAGATTATGAAAAACATTTGGCGATTGGAGTTTTATCCATATATTCTTTCAATTTCAGACAGCATTAACTAATTCTCTGCCGGGAAAGATGAGGGAAGTAGCACTTATCCTCACCTTCTGATTGACATGGGTTACATTACTTTTTTTTCTTTTACCCCAGTAAGATTTTTAACATTCATCCTCTGTGTTATACTCGAAATTCCCAGGATTTGTAGCTCAGGTTCTAAGTCTAAATGGCTGTGCTTCTCTCATTTTTACCACATGGCTTCTCCATTGCTGAATACTTTTGGTTCATGGTTTGACTGGAGTTTATCATCAAGTAGATTTTCCAAGATCTTGGAAATGCTGAATTCTCTACATTCTTATGTGTCACAATGTCTCCAGATCCTGTGACTGTGGGGAAGTCTGAGGCCAGCACCCGTTTTGCTCCTGTGGGTGACTTATTTTTTTCAGGCCAGATGCCTGAAGAATTCTCCCTTTAACCTTTGTTCAAATAACACAATTACGCTTCCATGCTGCATAATATTCATCAGTTTTTTCTGGAGAAGCAGGAGAATTTCTTTTATTCTGCATTTCCAGTTCTTTGAGGCCAGGTAAGAGTATGCTTCCAGAGCATGGTTTAGAGGATACTAGATAAGTTTCTACCCAAATAAAAGCTTCCGCCCATAACCTCCTAACTAGACAAACACTTTGTCTAAAACCACATCTAGTTTGCTGTTGTTTCCCTGTTGTTTCACAATAGACACTCCATAAGAACGTGGTGAAGGAGGATGCAGGATAAACTGAAGTGCGAAAGGTGGGGGAGAGGGAGGATGAGAGGGGCCCTGGAAGAAGAGACAGACGTTTCTATGTAAACTGTATTCTCTCACCCTGTGTGGTCTGAGGCAGTTACCCTTTCAAAAGCCCCATTCAATTTTAGACCACTGAGGAAAATCACAGGTAGTCAAACCTGTTAATGAGGTCGTGTGCCTGCCCTCTGGCATGGGGGCAAGAAGGTTAAAAACCACTGGTCGGGGTCAAAGCCCTCAACTCTTTCCTCCTGGATGGAGATCTCTTAACTGAATTCCTACCGGCATCCTTCCGTGATCTGATCCACCTTTCCGAATGCCTTGAGGTGATTTTTCTAAAAGAAACAAAATAAGTATTGTCGGAGAGATTCTTCATTTTTTCCTACAGCTTAGATTCTTAGATTCTTTATTATTTTCTTAGATTCCTTCCTAGTTGCCTACTGCCTTCTCCTTGGGAGGAGGCCCCAAGTTCTTCAGGGGGAGATGCTCTCACATGCTCCGGAACACTGATGTCCTACTTGCCTTCCTGCTTTGAGCATCCCCACGAGGACGCAGTTCCCAGCACTGTCCCCAACAATGGGAAGCACAAAACAAATGTTCACTCCTGACCTCTCCCTCTCTCTGGATGTTGGCGTATCACTGTCTGATCATACTGTATTGAAATTAATTCCTAGAATGCATGTCTGCCACTAGACCGTGAACCCCTCTGGGCAAAGCTTACATCTCACTCACCTGTGTGTCTGGAGTTCAGTCCCAGACATGTTGTCGGTTTTCAGTAAATGTTTGTTGGATTCACTCACACTCTTGGAGCCACTGCTCCAGAAAGATTTATAACTACAATCTACAACCTCTTTCTTTGTGCATCTATCTTCCCTTTAATCCTAGATAATCTCAAGAGAAACAGGAGTGAGGAGAACAGCAGTTTGCAGGGGAGACCACAGAACTGCCTGGTGGTGGGAGACTTGTGATCCTGCCACCATCTTTCTGAGTGGCCTGAGATAACTTCTTTTTCCTCTGTGTCTGATTCCTCACAGGTGCCTGCCATCCTGCCCAGGAGATGATGTCACAACAGGAGTGGGGTGGCTTCCAACATGGCTCCGCAGTCCTCAGTGTCCCCATCCCATGTTCTTCCCCTGGGATTTGGAATGTCATTCTTCCCCTGTTCTCCTCAGGTCTCGGGCAGCTGTGTTCTTCTCTTCATATTCTCAGTAGCTGATCTCGTCTTTGCCCTCACAGTGGGAGCAGGGGTCCCTCTTACAAACACCATTGCCTCTACCTGGCCTGACCACGGCAAATAATCTTTAAAGATGGCCTTCAAACAATTCCTCCCTGCCCCCTCGTGCATGCTGCTCCTCCCTGCAAAGGCAGATGCGGCTTCCTTCCCCTTGAATCCAGGCCCGCTGGTGACCTGCTGTGGGCAGTAGACAGTGGCAGAAGTGACGCTCTGTGACTGTGAGCCCAGGCTCTAAGAGGTCTTGCAGGTTTCCCTTTTTCCTCTTGGGATCCAACCTACGATGAGTTTGGACGAGAGATCAGAATGGCAGGAGACCTATGGGGAGAGAAAGAGAGGTTGGTTCAGCCACATGTTAAACACACCAGCCACCCCGGCTGAGGCACCAGATGTGTGAACGAAGCCACTTTGCCAGATGATGACAAAGCTCCTGTCTTTTGGGAAACCACATTGTCAAACAACAGCAAAGACCTAAACACAGCCTCAGCCGTGGCCTGGCACACAGCATCTTCTGCCCAGGGCACCACAGGGCCTTCTTAGAGTAGGTATAGTCTAGGCCCTTCATTTCTAGTCACCTTCCGTGCTGCCTCCAGAGTCATTTTCCCAGATACAGATCCCACCTGGTTCTTCTCCTACTATAAATCTCATAGTATAATGTCCTCCCCAACCTCACCCCAACGTTCTCCTCTTGTGTTTGCTCCAATCATTCTTAAACACGTGTGACCACATTGCCCGCTATCACCTGCACAGGTGTGGGTTCATTTCAGGCCTCCGTGCCTCAGTACATACTGTGCTCTCTTTTCAGACTCTCTCTCTCTCCCCAGAAAATGTTTCAATGTCCTTGCAAGGTTCCATTCACACCTCACCTCCCTGCAAGATCTTCTTCCTCTCCCGGGCGGTATTGCGTGCTCTTCCTACCCACAGCACTCTATACACCACTCAGCTCTCATGTATAAAGTTTTGCGTATCTCTCTGCAAATCTCAAGGTCATTTTTACATTTTCCTCACTCCAACCTTCTCCCCTGGCATGCAGCACAATTTCTGTCCCAACTTAGACCAGTGATTTTCAACCGGTGTGCTATGAGAGGATCTGAGGTATACCACAAAAATTTTTAAAGATTATTAATTAAATTATTTTTGAAAGAAATTTCAAGTTACAGTAAGTATATTCTTTTTTTTTCATTCTTTGGGTTTTTTTTGTTGTTGTTGTTGTTTTTTTTTTTTTTTGCAGTTTTGGCTGGAGCTGGGCTTGAACCTGCCACCCCAGGTATACAGGGCCAGCACCCTCCTCCTTGGGCCACAGGCACCACCCTTACTCTTTGTTTTGATCAACATAATTTAAGTATGCCACAGAAGTTTAACTATAGGTTCAGGTGTGCTGTGACGTAAGAAAGGTTGAAACACTGCCTTACACCCTTTAAAAATTCTTACTATATGCATTTTTTTCTTCATTCACTTCCCTGGCTTGCTGGAGGAATAGAGAATCCACAGATCTAAATGCTTGTCCTCTCCTTACAGTGGAAAGCCTGGTGTGTTCAAGTTTTTAATAATTTTTCTCAAAACCTTTCATTTCTTCAAAAAGACTTGTTCTAAATCCCAAGGCCATTCTCTACTGCAACTGTCTAACATGCCATTTGCAAAGCTGAAACAAATGGATTCTATCCTTTTGATTTTATGGCAAAAATTCCACCCTGTGGTACAGACTTCCTGTTTCTCCCGAGCATTCTCAGGACAGCCCCAATGAGAAGCAGCTGGTGCCTTCGGGCTTGTGTGCGTCTCCTCTGTCTGCAGGGCTTTGCCTGCTCTGCAGAGCACACCGCAGCGACTTTAAGAAATGGGAAGGCTTTCTGAGGGGTCTATTTTTCCCCTTGTTCTGAAAGGTGTTTTTGATTAATCATATCATAAAATTCACAAATTTGAAGATGTTCAACATTCAATAATGAGGTGCATGATACATCACACCATTGTCCTGCCTGTTCCAAGAGATTTCGCTGCCTTTATGTGTCATGGATTACCCTTTTGTCATTTTACCAGCCTCAAGTAAATACATGTAAGGATCATCAAATAAATGTTCAATGACATGAAATCAGAAACTCCTGCTACAACCTTGTGCAGCTCCCACTGCAGGAGTGACAGGACAGAGGATGCTGTCCTACAGTTATGACAGTCACCTGGAGTGTCCAAGGAGTGGCAGAGAGAAATTTGCAGAGTGCAGGCTCTTGGAGCCCTCCCCTCAGCAGGCTGAGCACAGCGTGCAGACCGTAAATGCTCAGCCATATAAAGTGGAGTCTTTTGAAAATGTGTTCTTTGCTCTCCAGTCTCTGCTAGGGCTGTGCTAGGCTCCCAAACAAGGACTGTAGATAAATCAGAATAAATCTGCAAGGAATTGGATAATAAACAGATAATTAAATTGCAGGGGGTAATTTCTACTGGACATCTAGAGTTTGCTTTCTATCCAAAGAGAGATCAAATAATAATTTTAAGTAAATTATAATTATGATCCACCCTCTCCCACACCAACTGGCTTATTTCCTCAGGCACCTTGTCATTAAGCCATTCATGGTGTTTTCATATTGTTACCAACATCATAGCTTACTGTGCTACTATTAAGTTAATTGACAACATAAACCAGAGTCTACGCTGGATTAGCACTATCAATAATGAACGTGAAGGCCGGTAAGCCAAACTCATTGCTGACCCCTCAATCCAAAGGAAATGTCCCGTTAGCTTAACAAACATGAAATTAGCAGACTTAGGGAATGGCATGCTCACTTTAAGCTAGTGGTTGGAAACCATCCAACATGTGAGACAGTACAGTATAGACAAAAAGCCCAGCCTTCAGAGAAAGACTTTGACATCAGCCCCCATATGTAATGTCACGGGGGGTAATTAAAAGCTCAGTTCCCTCTTATGTGGAAGCATGTTCATAATAGCTACCTCCTTGAGACACTACAAATATTCAATGAGGAAACTATGCAAAGTATACAGCCTGGGGCCTGCACATCATCAGCACTTGACAAATGAACTATCTGGTTCTTTACATGTGATAGAAAAAAATATATATAGAAAAATGTTTTTGAAAATCAGGATAAAGCACAAAATAAAATGATAGGAAAAATGCTAACTATATCATTAATCAACAATGAATTTTAATTTTAGCTAAGGTGGAATAACATGGACTACATTTACTCTCCCACCTAAAACAACCAAAAAACTTAACAAAATAAAAGAAACAATGGTTTTTAAGATGCAGGATACTGGTAATGCAAGAATGATCCCCAAGAGGTGGGAAACAAATGAGGTGAGGCGTGGGATTACCTCAGCTTACTGCCTTCAGGGAGTATCCAGGAAGTGGCACAGAGAGAGGAGTTCAGGCAGAGGCTGGTGGGCTCCCTGAATCTGGGAGGAGCTGGGTGTAAGGGAGAATAAAGGCAGCTTGCAGGACAGGGTACTGGGGAGGACAGGGCTGCACAGTATGAGAATTCCAGTGACCTAGGAGAGCAATGATCAGTGTGTGCATATGAAGAAACTACCCAACGCTAGGAGGACAGAACCACTCTAAAGGAGTAGAGAGAATACTCAGGTCTCACACTGGGCTAGGAATGGTGTCTGTTTTCACCAGACAGTCTGGAAAACTTCATAATTCACAGAACACTGGATATAGTATTCAGAAGGGCCAGGGCCAAGCCTTAGTCATGGGGAAAAAAAATCAGTCCTGGACTGCATGCAAGGACAAAGCTCAAGAATATTTATAAGAATGCAAAAATACACAGCACCCAACAATGTAAAATTCATAGTATCTAGCATCCAATTAAAAATGATCAGACATTCAAAGAAGCAGGATATGCATAAACCTATCACAAGTAGAAAAATTTATCAAAATAGACCCAGAATTGACACAGATGTTAGAATTACCAGACAATGAAGTCAAAACAGTTATGATGGTATTTAGTATGTTAAAGAAATTAAGTAGAGACACAGAAATTATAAGAAAATCCCAAATAGAACTTTTGGTGATGAAAGCTATAATGTCTGAGATTTTAAAATACAATATATTAGATTGACAACAAATTAAACATTTCAAAAGAAAGAATGGTGAATTTGAAGACACACCAATAGAAACTATTTGAAATGAAACATACACAGGGTAGTGCCTGTGGCTCAAAGGAGTAGGGCACCAGACCCCTATGCCAGAGGTGGCAGGTTCAAACCCAGCCCTGGCCAAAAAAAAAAAAAAAAATTAAATTAAAGTTAAACATACACAGAAAGTTTTTGTTTTTTTCCTTAAGAAATAAGAACACAAAGATCTGAGGAAAAAAATTCAAGAAGCCTAATATAAGGACAATTGGATTCCCAAAAGGAGAAGAGCAAGGGGAAAGATAAAGAAAAGATATTAGAAGAAATAAAAGTCAGAAATTTTTCAAATTTCATGAAAACTGTAAAATCTTAGATGCAAGGATCTCAGTGAATCCTTAGCATAAGAAATATGAAGAATTCCATTAAAGCACATGATAACCAAATTGCTCAAAATCAGAGATAAAGAGAAGTTTTAGAATCATTCAGAGGAAAAAAGGCACAGTAGGAACAGAAAAACAAAAATGAAGATTATAGCAGATTTCTCTTCAGAAGAAATAGAAATGAGCAGATACCAGAGAAATATTTTTAAGATATTTAACATAGGTCTATACTTAGTAAAAATACCTTTTACAAAATGAAGGTAAATACTTTTTCAGACACACAATCTCTGAAAGAATTAATCTCTATTAGCCCTGCACTGTAAGTTAAAGAAAATTCTTCAAGCAGAAGGAAAATAATATAAGATGGAAATATGGATCTACACAAAGGAATGAAAAGCATTAAAAATGGTTAATGTGTGAATACATATGTACTTTTTCTTATTCAAAATTCTCTAAAAAGTAATTGAGTGCTTGAATAAAAATGATTATGATCGATTGTGGAGTTTATGACATGTGCAAAACAAAGTATAATAACAGCACAAAACTAGAAAGGGAAAAACAAAAGTATATAATTATAGTATATTAGGATTTTTCCACTCTGTGTGAAGTGGTATAATAATTTGAAGATTGACTGTGATAAGTTAATGATGCACATCACAAACTCTAAAGTGACCAAAGAATTAGAACGAATAAGCCAGCAAAGGAGACCAAGGGAAATCATTATTAAAAACCACTCAATCTAAAAGAAGCCATAAAGAGGACAAAGAGAACAAAGGACAGATGGAACAAATAGAAAACAAATAGCAAAGTGATAGGTTTATAGGTAACTACTGTATAACAAAACTACATAACATTTGTGTTAGTGATTGAAATACTCCAAATGAAAGACACAGATGGTCATATTGGATAACAAAGCAAGATTCTACCATATGTCACCTCTGAGAAGTATGCTTTATTTTTTTCCTCCTTTATTTATTATTTGTATAATATATATTGATGGGATGTAAGTACAATTTTGCTACATTGGTACATTGCACCGTTGTGAAGTGGGAGCCTTCAGTGCATACATCACTGAAAAAATGCACATTGAACCCACCAGGCAACCTCCCCTCACCCAACCCCCCTACCCTCCCACCCCTTCAAGTCTCCATTGTTCATCATTCCATGCTCTGTTTCCATGTGTACATATTATTTAGCTCCCACTTATAACTGAAAATATACGGTATTTGTTTTTCTGCATCTGGTTAAGACAATGGCCTCGAGTTCCACCCATGTTACTACAAAAGACACAATTTCATTCTTTTTTACAGTTGGATGGTATTCCATTGTGTATACATACCATTTTCTTTAACCAGTCTTTCATTGATGGGCACTTACGTTGATTCCATATCTGTGCTATTGTGTATAATGCTGTTATTAACATAGGAGTGCAGGCATCTTTTTAATGCATTGATTTATTTTCCTCTGGGTAAACACTCAGAAATGAGATTAGTAGTTCCAGTTTTAGTTCTGTGAGAAATCTCCATGCTGATTCCATAGAGGTTGCACTAATTTATATTCCCACCAACAGCATATGAGGGTTCCCTTTTCTCCACACTGTTGCCAATATCTGTTTGTTGTTGTTGTTGTTGTTTGTCTTTTTAATAATAGCCAATCTCATTGGTTTAAGATGACATCTCACTGTGGTTTTAATTTGTGTTTCTCTGATAATCAGTGATGTTGAACACTTTTCATATGAAGTTTGATGATTTGTTTGTCTTCTTTTGAAAAATGTCTATTCATGTTCTTAGCCTACTTTTTAATGGGTTTAATTGGGGAGTGGTGTTGCTGAGTTGTTCAAGTTCCTTGTAAATTCTAGATATTAGTCCCCAGTCAGGTGTATAGCTTATAAATATTTTCTCACATTCTGTAGGTTGCCTGTTCACTCTGTTAATTTATTGATTTTTTTTTAATTGTCTGAGACAGAGTCTCACTTAGTCACCCTGGGGTTGAGTGTCATAGCATCATAGCTCACAGCAACCTCAAACTCTTGGCCTCAGAGATCCTCTTGCCTTAGTCTCCCAACCAGCTGAAACTAAAGGTGTCCACCATGCTTCCCAAATAGTTTTTTCTATTTTTAATAGAAACAAGGTCTCACTTTTGTTCAGACTAGACTCAAACCCATGAGCTCAAGCAATTCACCTGCCTCAGCCTCTTGGAGTGCGAAGATTACAGGCATGAGCCACCAGGCCCTAAGAGAGGATGGAGCCTCTTCCAGGCCAGGAGCATGGGCAAAAAAACTGTAAAGTACAGTCTGCTTGTGTTTTGCTCTTAAAGCAGCTGGTTGGGGGCTGGTAGATATTGTCCTATCCAAGCCAGAAGACCCTGGTTTCCTTGTTCATCCTCAGCCTGGTGGTGGCTGCAGCCAGGTTGACCTAATCTCAGCCCAAGTATAGACTGCAGCCCAGAATTAAACTCTCAAATGGTACTTTGGGCCTATGACCATCGAGGATGGGGCCCCTTCTGGGAAAGCAGCACTTCCAAGGATCCATGGGGAGTGTGATCCACTCACATCTCAGCCCCAACAGCAACCCACACCACAGTGGTGGGGACCTCCGTGGGGCTGCGTGGGAGCACCTAGTGGATTACCAGCATCTAGGTGCTCAGAATGGTGCCCACTGAAGCTGCTCTGGGCTTAGACGCCTGCAGAGTCTCTGTGGAGCAACATCTCTGTGCAATTTGTTAGGCTCCCTATGTTAGTGGGGTCTAGGGGTTCCCCTATACCCCACTTCAGAATATGAAGCCCTGAGGGTTTCTCTTATACTATTTCTCAAAGTCCAGGAGTTCCTCCCAGCTCTCAGCCGCTGTCTGGCCAAGCAAGTTGCCTTGCATCACTTCCTTCCTATTGGAGCCTTTCCTCACTTCTCTGGTGAATCCTAGCATTTTTCTGCTAAGCAATCTGTTCAAAATGTGAGTATCTACTTACTGTTTTGGTTCTCTTTGTGAAGGCAGTACATGCTACCTGTGTCTAGTTGGACAAAGTGACTTTAAATATAAAGACACAAATAGGTTATAGAAGAAGGATGGGGAAAGGTGCTATACCAATAAAAATAATGTGGAGTGGCTATTAATATGAGACAAGGGAGATTTCAGAGCAAAGCAGATTGCCAGAGACAAGGTGGGAATTTCATCATTATAATGAGGTTAATTCATCCAGAGAACATGAAAATATTTAACATTTATGTATCTAATAATGGAGCTTTAAAATGCATATAGAAAACTGATGTGACTAAAATGAAAAACAGAATGCATAATTATAGTTAAAGATTTCAATACTTAATTGGCGTTTATAGAATATTCCACCCTCAAAAACAAAATACACATTATTTTCCTTTGTACAGGGGACATTAAGGAGATAGACTATAAAACAACTATCAATAAATTTAAAAGGATTACGCTTATATACAGTCTGTTCTCTAAATGGAATTAAATTAAGAACTTCATAGAAATACATATAAATCAACTAATCATTCCCATTAAAACACAAAGATAGTGATATTTGGTATGTGTGTGCATGAACGCAAACATGACTGGGTACTGTTTGCAAATGCTAGGCCTAAGACGTAAAGGCTCAGAAAAGCTGAAAATAAAAAAACTGAAAAGGATATTTGAGGTAAAAAAGATCTAAGGCTAGTTTAAAAAATAATAAAGAGTGAGTGGTGCCTGTGGCTCAAAGGAGTAGGGCACCGGCCCCATATGCCAGAGGTGGCGGGTTCAAACCCAGCCCTGGCCAAAAACTGAAAAGTAATTATAATAATAATAATAATAAAGATACGTTGAAAGAAAAAGCATTAGTAGGATAAATAAAGTCACTATAAAAATGAAGATTTTTAATTCACCAAAAAGATAAAACAGTTTTAAGTTTTATGTAACCAAAAAGAAAATATAGAACTTTCTAAAAATTGACAGGAAAGATCCATCCTGGAACTAATAAGTGATTATAGCACAGGTGCAAGATACAGGTTAATATATAAAAGCAAATTGCTTTCTAATATGCCAGCAATAAATTTGAAATTAAAAACACAACACCATTTACATCAGTAGCAAAGAAATGAATTACTTAGGAATTCATCTAACGAAATATGTACAGCGTCTATCTAAGGAGAATTTAAAAACTTGGATGAAAGAAATCACGAATCTAAATAAATAGAAAGCTATTTCAGGCTCAGCGCCTGTGGCTCAAGTGGCTAAGGTGCCAGCCACATACGCCTAAGGTGGTGGGTTCGAATCCAGCCCGGGTTGGCCAAACAACAATGACAGCTGCAACCAAAAAATAGCTGGGCATTGTGGCGGGCACCTGTGGTCCCAGCTACTTGGGAGGCTGAGGCAGGAGACTCGCTTGAGCACAGGAGTTGGAGGTTGCTGTGAGCTGTGATGCCACAGCACCCTACCCAGGGGGAGAGCTTGAGGCTCTGTCTCAAAAAAAAAAACAACCCACAATAGGAAGCTATTTCGTATTCATACATAAGAACACTCAATATTGTTAAGATGTCAGTTCTTTCCAACATAATCTATAGATTCAATGCAATCAAAATCAAAATCCCATCAAGTTATTTTGTGAGTAATGATAAACCTCATTATGATGATGAATTAAAAGCATTATGAAGATGGAATTCCTACCTTGTCTCTGGCAAGTTTGTAGCTTATATGGAAAGGTAAAAACCCCAGCACTGTGACTACAATACCAAAGGAGAAGAGCTAAGTTGGAGGACTGACACTGAATTTCAAGACTGACTGTAAAGCTACAATAATTAAGATGCTGTGGCACTGCTGAAGGAATAGACAAATAGAGCAGCGGAATAGAATGGAGAGTCCAGAAATAGAGGTACACAAATCAGTAAACTCAGCTTTGACAAAGGAGCAAAGACAATTCACTAGAGAAAAAAGTTTTTTCAACAACTGGATGTCAGAACAACTACATATACGTCAAAAAAAAAAAAAAAAGAATCTAGACACTGACCTTACATCTGACACTAAAATTAACTCAAAATAGATCACAGACCTAAACTTAAAATGCAAAATTATAAAAGTTCTAAAAATTAACATAGGAGAAAATTAAGTTGTCCTTGGGTTTGGTGGTAAGTTTTTAGATACAACACTAACAGCACAATCTATGAAAGAAAAACTAAGTTCGACTTTATTAAAATTTATGAAAACTTTTGTTCTACAAAAGACAGTTAAGACAATGAAACAATAAGCCACAGACTAGAAGAAAATATTTGTAAAACCCATACCTAGTAAAGGACTTTTGTCTTAAATGCACACAGAACTCTTAAAACTCAACAAGAAGATTAACAATCTAATTTGAAAATGGGCAAAAGATTTGTATAGACACCTTATCAAAGAAGATATAGAGATGACAATACACGTAGGAAAAGACGCCCAACATCGTATGTCATTAGTGAACTGACAATTAAAGTATCGACCAGACGCTACATCTACTCCACACGTATTAGAAAGGATAAAATTCAGTAAGTGCCAACAATAAGGAATCCTGGGGAGGATGTGGAGCAACAGCAACTCTCATTCATTGGTGGTGGGAATAAAAAATGGCACAGCCACTTTGGAAGACAGTTTGGCTGTTTCTTAAAAAACTAAACATAGTCTTACCATATGATCCAGCAATTATACTCCTAGTTGTTTACTCAAATGGGTTGAAAGTGATGCCCACACACATCTATTTATTGCAGCTCTGGTTGAAATTGCCAAAAACTGGAAGCAACCAGTAGGTGAATGAATAAACAAACTGTGGTTCATCTATGCAATGGAGTAATATTCAATGAAAAAAAGAAATGTGCTATCAAGACACATAGACACACAGACACACACAGAACCTAAATGCATCTTGCTTAGTGAAAGGAGCCAGTATAAATGACTATATACTGTATAATTCTAACTATATAACATTCTATAAAAGGGAAAACTTATAGAAGCCACAAAAAAATCTTAGCTAAGAGTTTGAAGAGGGGAGGGATGAATAGGAGGACCACAGGGAATCTTTAGGATGGTGAAACTGTATGATACTAGAGCGGTGGATACATGACATTATACATTTTTTAAAAACCCATCCAACTGTACAAGACCAAGAGTAAACCCCACCGTAAGCTACAGACTTCAGTTAATATAATGTATCAATATTAGTTCAACTGTAACAAATGTACAGAGCTAATGCAAGATGTTAACAATAAGGAAATGGGTGAGCAGGGGAGACAGTGTATATGAGAACTCTCAGCATCAGCTGCTCAATTTTCTATAAAATTAAAAAACTTTTCTAAGAAGTAGAATCTACTAATCTGAAAACATACAACTTCAAAATATAGAAATAAAAATTTTCTTTTTTTTTTTTTTGCAGTTTTGGCCAGGGCTGGGTTTGAACCCACCACCTCCAGCATATGGGGCTGGCGCCCTACTCTTTGAGACACAGGCGCTGCCCTAAAAATGTTCATGTTTTCAAGGAAAACTATAAGTCAACTAGTGGACTGAAGAATTCTAACATACCTCTTACAATAATTGATAGATTATGCACACAAAAACCCACTGCCTATCCAATATTCTACCTACACAATGAATGCTTGTTTTGTGTAACATATTTCAAACATTATAATGAATAATGGATAATAGAAAAATTCACCCTCTTCTCAAGCAAAGACACATTTACACATAAAAAAATTGGCCTCACAGTAATACATAAAGCAAGCCTCAAGCAGTTTCAAAGTATTGGTATCATTAGGGTATTTTAAGCTGGAAATCAATAATCAAGACATATCTTCAAAGCATATGATCTTAGAAATTTTAAAGCAAATTTCCAAGTAACTCTTGGATCAAAGAAGAAATAAACGTGGAAATTTTAATAATGTCAAAACTTGTTGAATAAAACAAAACCATCAGTTAGAAGATAAATTACAATAATAAATTATTTACATTAGAAAAGATAAAAGGCTGGAAATTAAAGAGCTAACTACCCAATTTAAGAAACACTTTAAAAAGAGAACTATGTAAGTAAGCGAAGAGGGAAATACAGAAAAAGACAGAAGTTACAAAGTTGGAAAAGAAAGATGACGGACAGGATCAATAAATTCAAAGGTCAGTGCTTTCCAAAAGACTAATAAAATCAACAGCTCCCTGGCAATATAGATTAAGAAAAAAAAAATACCAGAAGCAAAAGAAGGAATGAAGGAAGTTTTAATATTCAAAAGTTTATGAGAGAAAATCTTAAACAACCTTATGTCAATAAAATTGAAAACTCACATAAGTTTCTAGGAAGTTTCTTATTAAATCTGACCCATGAAGAAAGATAAAACCTAAATAATATTATGCCTATTAAAGTAATTAAATCAGTAGTTTGAAATCTTTCTACAAATACCATGATAGTGATTATTGAGTGGGGAGGGGGAAAGTGTGAGGAGTGAGACCCAGAGGGCTTTACAGGTGTCCCTAATGGCCTATTTCTTAATTAATTCCTAAAATGTGTGCCATTGTTTTTGTGGTCTGTTGTTTTACATAAACAAATATGAGTATACAAAAAAAATCATCAGTGGGCACAATCCCTGACCTCCCCCTTTGGGATGTGACTTAAGCAGGGTACAAAATTATGGATATTCATTTTGCTATTATTATTTATGTTTTGCATATGTATTAAAAATTATTTGATTCTATTACATTGTTTAAATAAAAAATATATGCTAACTCAGAAGTAGTGTTTTAAAACTACTTTTTTATAAGATAGTCCTATATATATGTTAGCCCCTACGATGCTGCCCAAGGCACTTTCTAATATTACAAGTATTATAAAGAGCTGGGAACAATGTCTCACAACTGTAATCCCAGCACTTTTAGAGTGAAAATCACTATATACCTCATACCTAAAGAAAGCAGGACAACTGCTGGAGGCCAAGAGATCAAGACCAGTACAGACAACATAACAAGACCCATATCTTCCTCCCTCACCACCCCCCCAAATTCAAAAATTAGTTAGCTGTGGTGGTGAGCACCTGTAGTCCTAGTTACTGGAGAGGCTAATACAAGACCATCTCTTGAACCCACAACTTTGAGGTTGCAGTGAGCTGTGATGATGCCACTGCACTCTAGCCTGGGCAACAAAATGAAACCCTGAATCTATAAAAAATAGAAACATTAGCCAGGTGTGGTGGACATGCTTATAGTCCCAGAAACTCAGGAGGATTGAGTCAGGAGGATCACTTGATCCTAGGAGGCAGGAGGATCACTTGATCATAGTTCAGAGAACGATGATCAGGTCCCATTGTACACTAGCCTGGTGAGAGAGAAAGACCCTGCCTCTAAGACAAGAAGGAACAAAGGCAGGGAGGGAGTGAGGGTGGGAAAAGAAAAAGAAAAAATATATATTATTAATATAAAGGACTCATGTGAATTTAAGAAACTACTATACAAAAAGTCATTCTTGAAACTAAAACCATGACTTAGTCACAACTACTGTACCAAATAACATGAATTGCACATACATACATATAAAGTTGCACAGAATAAAGCCCAACATTGCCACACTTAGACTTCATGTAAGTTTAGCAAACACCAATCAATTTAACAGTCAAGAATATTTAGGGAGGCCCAATTACACATTAGTCAATTTAATAGGTATCAGTATAATAGAAATAAAAAACAAGTACCACATGAGAGTTTTTCTGGGTTCTGTACCCCAAAGTAGAATTGCTGGCCCAAAAGAAACACAAGTTCTTGACTTGATTAGATTTGTCAAATTGCTCCCTGCAGTGTCTGTACCAATTTCAACAATCAAAGTCGCTATTTCCTTCACGTCTTGAAAAACATTTGCAGACTATAAAATGTTTGCTGCTGTAATAAGCATGAAATATTTCTATGCTTATTTTGTCCTTCCAGATTTTCAGTGAGTTTAAGTATCTTTTTATATGCGTATTGTCTAGCCAAGTGCCTGCTTATATACATTACATATGCATGGACACAGACAGACACACACACACATTTGATTCTCACACTTGATTCTCATTATTCACCATACTTATAGAGACACCACAAATGTTGAATTAGCAAATAGGAAATGATCGCTCCTAGAGAAAATACAGAGTTAGGTTCCTATGAGCCTCTCTAGTCACAATGTTTTTGTTACCAATCAATATACAACATTGTATTGTGTCGGTTTCTTTTTAGAAACACTTTATTATATATTGTTGGATCATTGACACTGAACTCAAGGCCAACTACACTGTACACCATATTCCTAACCAAAGCTTATCTAACTCATGTGTTTTCTCCATATGACACACCACAGCCTTCTCAGGCTTTGAACACTGGATAGCACTTTAGCACCATGCTGGGGCAATTTTCAACAGTGAAATCACCAACAAAGAGCACAAAAATGTAATTAATGCGGCATTAAAAAGATCACTAAAGGACATTTCTGAGAGCTGAACCAAGGAGACAGACTATTACCTGCGTTAGGAACATGTGGGTTGAGTGACTCAAATTTTTTGTTACTCTATATATCCATGAGTGATTATGAAAGCTCCGTGAGTACTGAGTCGGGTGTATGGCATATCTCTTGGGGCTTTACCTAACAAATGCAATCAGTGCAACCTAATTCCTTGTACCCTTAATGAATTCCAAACAATAAAAAAATTAAAAAGAAAAAGAAATAGGATCAGTGCCCATAGCACAGTTGTTACAGTGCCAGCCACATGCACCAAACATGGCAGGTTCCAGCCCAGCCCAGGCCAGCTAAACAACAATGAATGACAACTGCAACAAGAAAATAGGTGGGCATTGCAGTGAGCCTATAGTCCCAGCTACTTGGGAGACTGAGGCAAGAGAATCTCTTAAGTCTAAGAGTTGGAGGTTGCTGTGAGTTGTGACACCATGGCACTCTACTGAGGGCAACATAGTGAGACTCTGTCTCAATAAATAAATAAATAAATAAAGCCTGCTAGATTTGGGTTAGAATTGCATTGGGTCACATTAGAGATAGTTGACAGCTTAACAGTATTAAGTCTTCTGATGAGAGTACCTCTCCTTTAATTTAGTTTTACTTGAATTTCACTTGGTATCTTTTTTTTAAATTTTTTTTATTAAGTCTTTCGTACATAGATCGTAAATACATTTATGCCATTATAGGATTCAATGTGATGATTATTTGTACAAATTGGAATGTTTACACCCTGAAGGGAGAAGGGTGGGTCGATAGAGGGAGGTTTAGTAGGGGGACCACACCTATGGAGCATATTGCAAGTACAAGTTGGATCTATCAGGTGTAGAGCATAAATGAAGGCTATAATGTTCACTTGGTATCTTATAGTTTACATTTTATAGATCTTTCACATGTTTTTGTGGTACTGTGAATGGTATTTTTTCAAATTTGAATTTTAGATGGTTTATTGTTACCGACAGAATTTATTTTTGTATATTGATCTTGTATACTACAACTTGCTACATTTCCAAATGAACAATTATGTTGTCTGTGAATAAAGACAGGCTTCCTTGTTCCTTTCCCATCTGAAGAACTTTTCTTACCTTGTTGCACCAATAACCTCCAATATAATGCTAAATAGAAGTGGTAAGACCAGACAAAGGTCTGATCTTGAGGAGAAAGCTTTCAGACTTCCATCACTAAGCATGATATTAATTGTATGTTTCTTGTAGATGCCCTTTATTAGGTTAAGGAGAGACAGACCTCCCTGGATCACAATGTATGTTACATCTTCATGGACTGTTGAATTCACTTTACTAAATATGCATATAATCTTTACTTCTATGTTCATTGTATTACGTTTTCATAATATTTTTGTCTGTATTTCATGTCAGCCTGATGTTGGATTTATACAAGTATTTTGGAAGTATTTCCTACTCTTTAGTTTTTCTGGAAGAATTTGCATAGAATTTGTATTTATTTTTCTCCTTTAAATACTTGGCAGAATTCACCAGTAAAGCCATCTGGTCCTTGAGTTTTCTCTGCAAGAAAATTTTTAACTACAGAGTCAATTTTTTTGAATGGATCAAGGCTATTCAGTTTATCTGTTTCTTCTTAAGAAATCTCTGGTAGTTTGAATCTTTCAGAATATTTATCTATTTCACCTATATTTATTAACATAAAATTATTTATAACATTCCCATATTATCCCTTTAATAAAGTCATGTCACCTTTATTCTCCCTGTTAGAAACTTGTATATTCTCTCTTCTTCCTGGCTAGAGGTGTATTAATTTTATTGATCTTGTCAATGAATAAGTTTTTGGTTTTGTTGCTTTTCTGTTTTCTATCTTATTGATTTCTTCCCTGCTCTATACTATTTCCTTTCTCCTACTTACTGTGTAGGCTGAGTTTACTCTTTTTTTCTAGTTTCTTAAGGTTGAGGTTGTTGGTTTAAGACCTTTCTTCTTTTCATTCTTTTTTTTTAAACTTCGTATTAGCATTGGGTACATGCATTTGGGTTACATAGTTAGCCTTTGCAAGTTTAAAGTTAATTATAGGTGTGTCCTTCACTGGGAAAGTGTGCGATATATCCGTGATGTTTGCCACCATAAATTTTCCTTTTAGGATGGCATCAGCATTATCGGACTAATATTATACATTGTGTCTTCATTTTTATGTAGCTAAAACTAGTTTATAATTTCCCTTTAAATTTATTTGTTCCACAGGTTATTTAAGAGTATGCTAATTAGTTTCCAAATATTTGCAGATTTTACAGATTTTTTCCTACTATTGATTGCTAATTTAATTCCATTATGACTCAGAAAACATTTTTATGTCTTAAATTCTTTTAAATGTATCGAGACTTGTTTTAATAAATTTGTACATATTTTATACATGATTGAGAGGAATATTGACTCAAGGTTTTAAATCTTTATTGGTAAAGCTTTAAAATTGTGTTGTTTAAATCTTCTATATTCTAAGTACTTTTTGTCTTGTTGCTTTATTTCTGATAATGGCCATCAAAGTCTCTGCTGTGTGAATCTGTTCATATCTTCTTATAATTCTGCTAGTACTTCTTGCAAGTTTCAGTTTGTTAGATACATACAAACTCACAATTGCTGCGTCTTTTTAAAAATGTATCTTTTAAAAATGGTCTCATAATCCTAAGTGTGCTTCTTTCTTCCTATTGAGGCTTTTGTTTTTAATTCTTTGTATGGCAATAACATTGCTACACCAAATTCTCTATTTGTTAATATTCGCCTATTGTATCTTTTTCTATTTTTTATTTTCAATTGTTGTATGTAGTTTTGTTCTAGGTATGTCTTTGTTTTAATAAAATATGATCATCTTTCTTATTTGAGAGTTTGACCCCTGTACACTTATGTAGTTGGGTTAATTTCTACTCTATTGTGCTATGATTTCTTTGTACCATGTTTTTCCCACTGTTGTTTTTGTTGTTGTTGTTGTTTGTTTGTTTGTTTTACTTCTCCACCCCCCCCCCCCCCCGTCCACATTTCTTCTCTTGGATTTATTTTTAAAAATTGTTTTTTTCTTGAGCAGCACCTGTGGCTCAAAAGGGTAGGGCTTTAGCCCTATATGCCAGAGGTGGTGGGTTCAAACCCAGCCTTGGCAAAAAAAAA
The DNA here is from genome assembly GCA_963574575.1 of Galagoides demidoff. Lineage (NCBI taxonomy): Eukaryota > Metazoa > Chordata > Mammalia > Primates > Galagidae > Galagoides > Galagoides demidoff. The sequence goes on along the minus strand of CAUYQV010072613.1, from coordinate 11,735 downwards.
AATTGGTTTTTTTTTTTCTTCTTTAGTGGTTTGGCAGCTATAGATTGAATTTCTGTTATTTTGGCGATTACTTTCAACATAAACATTAAATCAGCAGATGCCCTGGCATGGATTCTGTCTCCACTGCCTCCTCTGCTTCCTCTGGCTACCACAGCTACACAGCTATACAGCTTTGCTTGTAATTATTCTCTTAAACAAATAAAAAGCTTTTTAAAAATGCCAATATTAAATTAGATAAATACAAGGTGTAGCCCAGTCAATGGTCATAGCCTTTTTTCAGCTTCCTGTCATGGCTAAGAAACCCCATCCTTGCCCTGTTGTCACTCTTGCTATCACCAGCATGAAAAGTGCTCTTGGTCCTGTGTACCCCACAGGAATGCAAGTTCTGGCCAACTCTGAGCATTTCTGGATTCAGAATCCAGTGGGTTTGTGGCCTCCCCCCTACTTATAGCTGGATGCTTCTATTTTGATTTTTGTCTGCATAGACAGTTTGGTTTGGGGTATGGAATATCTTTGGAGTGTGTGTGCATGTCCACATGTGTGTCTGCATGAGTGTATGTTGCATCTGAACCAGTGTAAAAAGTGAACTCACACCACCATACTTCAAGGAAGCAGAGAGCAGAGTTTCTCCACCTTTCATAGAATCTGCTCATTTTTGATATTTATAAAAATCTTAGGTATACTATTTTTACATATAAATCCTTCTATACTATTTGAAATTTCAAGATACTATAAATAAAACTATGATTGCCTTGACAGGAAGGTTGAATTCTTTCCATAGACTGTTTTAGAATTACACATGTCACCCCACCCTGACCTTTCCCACTCCCTATGTCTACCAATCTCCCAGGTTAAATATCACCAACCTGAAAGGAAACATGTTACTCTAATCAGATCAGCTTTAAAGAACTCAGAAAGGAGAAGAGTTAGCATCCAGGGACTCTGTGTTATTTGTGGCAGACAGCAATGCCTGGAAAAAACCAGCTTGATGTGCCCACACAGAGGGAGCCCCTGGTTCTAGAACCCAGGAGAGAAGCTTACGGAACTGCACAGCCAATAACTATGCCTCGCTTGCCCAGGTCAATTTGTTCTCAAATTCTTACCCTGGAAATAATCACTACTTTCAAAGAAAACATTTATTTTTATTTCAAAAACAACTTTATGACAACATTTGCAGAAATCAAATCAAAACCCATTTAGTTACCCATAGGTAAATAGGTAAAGAATAAGAACAGGCAGTTCTCATAAAAGGAAACAAAAATTGATCTAACATACACATGCGTTCTCTTTTATATTAACCAAACAAATGAAAATTAATGTACTATTTTATATCTAGGAACAATTTTTAAAATAATACTCAAGTATAAGGTTGCTATTAAACTAGTATATTCATACTTGCTGCTACACTGGAAATTGGCACAATCGTTTGGAAAAGCAATATAGCGATATGTACTGGGAGCTATAAAAATGGTGGTTTATCTTTTAGTCACTAATCCAACTTCTAGAAATTTATCTTAAGGAAACATCAAAAGGAAAAAATCTCCATGCAGGAAAGTGCTCCAGCGGCATTATTTACAAGATTGCATCTAAATATTGAAGGGGACAAGCAGGGAGCAAATCCCCCTCGACAACTTTAACAGCTTTTATCAAGAAATAATTGACATCCAACAAACTACATTTAGTTAAAGTTTGTAATTTGATAAGTCTTGACATGTGTGAACATCCAGGAAACCATCACCACAACTGAAGAAACAAACATAACCACCGTGCAACATTTTTAATTGAGCAGAAAACAATTAGGGACAGACATTCATTAAATAAGGCAACCCCAGCCATCACCCCCTACTCACTCTGCAGCAGCTGACCCCCCACCCCCACCCACCCATAGCGACTTGGAGTCGCTGGGAGGACAGTGCTCAAGCTGAGTCTGTTTGCCTTCCCCACTCTCCCTTGTCATTCATCCTCTAGTGGCCAAGAAATTGGACATCCAAAGAATAACAGAGATTAAAGAACAACTCGAGAGGAGACCAGCACCCACCTGCGGCCTGGACAGGTACTATGCCTCGATCTCGGCAAGCCCACTTGGAAGACAGCTTCTTAGCTGGAGATTTCTGAGGGTAGAAACTTGCTGGAGCAGCTCAGACCAGCAGCAAGATGGGCTCATGTTAGAATTGTGCTTGCGTAAAACATGATGTTACACTCAATGGTAGGCTGCAGCCCTTGAGGGTGTAGAGGAGAATCTAGTGGCTTTCCTGGCTCACACAAGGGAGCTGAGGTGTAGAGAGAGAGGCAGGAACTGTAATGCCCGCTGGCCAAGACAATTAATGTCCTACTGAGACAGGGACTTGAAGGTGGGAGCCAACAGCATGGCTTAAAAGGGATGCCACTGTCCCTTTCTGAAAGGGTCCACAGTAACAGGAGGGACCAGAAACACAAGCCTAAAAAGTCACATGAGACAAGTATGTAGCTCAACCCCCCTTTTTTCTTCAATTCCTCTTCTTCCCACTCTCAGAATTTTTGGAGAGGAGTGAAAAAAAACAAAGCATGCCCTTTCCCAACTATACTTTATAAAGACCATGATTTAGCCAAGAGGAAAAGGAGAAGAGAAAATGGGTGTAAAACTAGACTAGACAGAACTTTTAATAGTGAAAAGTGACTTTAAAACTATGGGATATATCCAGAAGACCAAAAATCACATTATAACAAAGATACATGTGCCAGAATGTTTATTGCAGCCCTATTCATAATTGCTAGGTATACCATGGAATATTATGCAGCCTTGAAGAAAGATGGAGACTTTACCTCTTACATGGTTACATGGATGGAGCTGGAGCATATTCTTCTTGGCAAAGTATCTCAAGAATGGAAGAAAAAGTATACAATGTACTCAGTCTTACTATGAAACCAATTTATAACTTTCTTATGAAAGCTATAACCCAATTATAGCCCAAGAAGAAGGGGAAAGGAGGGGGGGGGAAGAGAGAGAGGAGAGGGAGGGGAGGGGAGGGGGAGGATGGGTAGAGGGAGAGTTATTGGTGGGACCACACCTACAGAGCATCTTACAAGGTTACATGTAAAATTTACTAGGTGTAGAATATAAATGTCTTAACACAATAACTAAGAAAATGCCATGAAGGCTATGTTGACCAGTTTGATGAAAGCATTTCAAATTGTATATAAAACCAGCACATTGTACCCCATGATTGCATTAATGTACACAGCTATGATTTAATAAAAATAAATAAATAAATAAATAAATAAATAAATAAATAAATGAAATGAAATGAAATGTAAAACTATGGGATCATCTCAAGATATCACTGAAGGACAGGAAAGGGAGGTGGGGATTGGAAGAAATCAACAGATTCTTCATGCTGTTCCTCACTCAGTTCACAGAATTCACTGTACCTGACCCAACCACAAAACTAGGAGGATAATTAATGAAAGCATAGAATATCAACCCAATGCATTATACAACCAATAAAAGTATAATTAGGAAGAACTATGTAGAAAAATGGAGTATGTTTATACAGAACCATCCTAAATAATGACAATAATAAAAACACAATAATAATAATAACAGCGATTAAATAACAGAATAATGAGAACAGAATAAAGAACAGAATAATAATAACAGCAATTAAAACATGTACATATGGACAAAATCTTAAAGAGACTAAGAAAAATAAAGATTATTTTGTTAGTGTGGTATTATTGTTTTAAAAATTACTTCTATCACATTTCTTTTATAACATGAAAAAGAGGGGAAAAAATCACCCACTACCCTGTCTTACTGTTAAGGAAAATATTTTTATTTCTTATGTTCTTTTCTCTCTGATGCTCTGACAAACAGTTTTGAGCACTTAATCTGTCAACTTGAGGGTATGCACATGCTATGGACACAGTCTAGGGCGGGGGTGGTGGCCTCCCTGACCTCACTGCCCTGTCCTGGTCAAACCTGCAGGGAGGCAGTGAAGTAGGGTGGCCAGAGAGGGTACTGGAGGCCCTGAAGGCTTCCAAGAGAAAGTGCTTAGTATGCGGTGGGGGCGGGGGGGTGGGGTGGGGTGGAGAGTGGCCAGGGGAATGTGAGGAAAGAATGTGCCAGGTGGGAGACAGAGTTTACAATAGAAGTTCTCAAGGGCTGGAAAATGAAGTTCAAGGTTGGAGCTTCAAGTCAGGGGAACAAGGATCCAGAGATAGAAGTTGGGTCGGGCCTTAAAAATCTTGGTAAGAAATACTGCTTTTGAGATAGAGTGTAGATTTTAAGATCAAAATGGATATCAAGATAATATTTTTAAGAAAAACATTACCTTAAGGTAACATATAAATTTACATTAATACATATTCATTCATAATACCTTTTTTTTTAGAGACAGAGTCTCTCTTTATCACTCTTGGTAGAGTGCTGTGGCGTCACAGCAACCTCCAGCTCCTGGGCTTAGGCAATTCTCTTCTCTCAGCCTCCTGAGTAGTTGGGACTACAGGTGCCCGCCACAACTCCTGGCTTTTGTTGTTGTTATTGTTGTTGCAGTTTGGCTGGGCCAGGTTTGAACTCGCCACCCTTGGTATATGGGGCTGGCGCCCTATCCACTGAGCCATAGGAGCCACCCCATTCATAATACTTTTGCAGCTGAGTTTCTTAATTTCTGTGAAGCAGGATACATGTTTGAATTTGTAACTTCCAGTCTTCTATAATATCTCCAATTCTGCAGCTTATGATCTTGGAGTCTGCACCATTCTGAGACACAATGCAATTATTTAGATGATGCAGGATGTTACTGGGGGCTCTCATAGCAGGGTCAGGGCCTGCTAGTTCCATCTACATCATTTTTCTCCGTGTTACCAGCTGAGAGCTGGACTTCCTCAGGGTCATTCTCAGAGGTTACAAGCACAATCTCCCCCATGTATGAAGCAGTGGTGCAGAAACTAGAGGCATTTCTAGCCGTGAATTAGGATTCACTGGTTTCAGCTATTCGCCATCCACCTGCAGCTTACTCAGGGCCAAAAAAAGGCCTGGGTTTCCACAAGTTTCTCCCACGAGAGGAAGCTGAAGTAGAAGATATGAAGGAAGATGTTGCTGTTAACTGTATAGCAAGTGTGGGTCCTGGCCATAAACTCTTCACATACAGTTTACCAGGCAATGATGGGGAAGCTCGAAAGAAGCAAATCTCTGAGACTTGACAGTTCTGTCTTTTGGCCAAAGACCATTAACAGGGGATCAGCTCAGCAAACACACCTGCAGAAACAGCAGAGCCGCAGCTGCAGAACTCCAGCCACACCAGCCCCGGGGCAAACTGATGAGCTAAAACAGTTCACTCTCCACGGCCACCAGCTTCTGAGAATCTTCTTCGTCTCCACAAAATTTAACGGCTCAAGGAAAAAACCTGGAAGAAAACTTTTCAGAGTGAGTTTTTCCCCTTACAATTTTATTTAAGTTTGAATATGCTTTATGTAGGAATAAGGGAGTTAGTTATGAATTATTTTTGCACCAAAAAGGCTCCTATTTTAATTATAGGAAGTCGTTTTGTAGCTTAAATATAATTAGAAAGTTATTAATGAGCTTAGACTTTTCCTCCTGTTTTCCTGACACGATCACATCTCTGTGTGTTTTTTGATCAATAAAAGTAACACATATTCATGGCAAGTTATGTAGATGTGTATACACATAAATATTAATATATAACACATGTATATTTCTACATACTGCCATATACATGGCATGCACACAAATACACATCTATATACATACATATACTCACATACACATTTCTATATGACTAAAAATAATCTGGAGAGTACATCAAGTGCCCCCGTGGCTGCTTTGATCCTTTCTGGCCTAAAGCCAGCTCTCACATCAGTGTTGGCTTGGGGAGATCACCGTCCAGATGAGAAAGAACTCCTCTGCACCCCTTAGTCCTCTGCTACTTCTGCCTAGAGGGGTCAGAAGCAGAAGATCATGCCACGAGGGGGCGCTGGGGAGACAGCAGCTTGACAAGGCCCACTTGGCCCTGGTTTGCCCTGGGTTTTAGAAGTCATTGTCCTGTGTCCTACGGAACAGAGAGACCACTCCCCTTTCCCTTCGGGGCACCAGGTCTAAGCCGTAGGAGGTGAGAATGGTTAAGGCTAAATCAGGTGGCAAATTTGTCCATCACAAGAGATTGATGTTGGCCAGGTACAGTGGCTCACACAGGTACTCCTGGCCCTCTGGGAGGCCAAGGCAGGTGTGGATTGCTCGAGCTCAGGAGTTCCAGACCAGCATGAGCAAGAAGAGGTGCCCATCTCTACTAAACAGAAAAAGTAGCTGAGTGGGATGGTATGTGCCTGTAGTCCCAGCTATAGGGGAGGCTAAGGCAAGAGGATCACTTAAGCCCAGGAGTTTGAGGTTGCTGTGAGCTATGGTGATGTCACTGTACTCTTTCCAGGATGACAATGAGACTCTGTCTAAAACACACACACACAGGACTGATGTTTTGTTTTTGTACTGAATGGAAACTGTATTTGCAATGTAATGTAAGTGCGTTAAGCGCAGAACTGCCTCTTACCTAGCATGAGCAGACAGACCAGAGTCCTGGCAGCACTTTTATCCAGAGGCCGTGATGGTAGGGACAAAAAATTTAAGCTGTATTGTAAATATATAGATGCATATAATTTTTGAAATAGTATATTTTAAACAGTATTGTCTGACATTTTGCTTTTCTTCCGACCCATCAGTCTGTAAATGTAGACAACCTCTATATTTAAAAATTACGGTGTATTCACATAATGTGATAATATTCTCCACTGAAAGTGAGACAGATCCATATCTAAGAATGTACAAAGAAGTCCTATTTGAGCCTAAGCTGATGAGTACACATTTAGCGGAACACTGCCCTGAATAACAAGGACCAACTACACCGGGATCTCCCTACTGAACAGGAATCTTCATTTTAACAAGATCTCCAAGTGATTCATTTGCACAGTAAAGTGTGAGAAGCTTGCACCATTCTTTTTAATGGTTCACAAATAATATAAGTGTGTGATTGGGCCATGGTGCCTAGAATGGAATCATTTGATTCTAACTAGTGTTTGCACAGTTTAAGCTTCTGGATGGCCAGGAGCCATTTACTAGAAATTCTCGTTAGAGCCAATCTCATTGTCCTTGGGTGACAGAGACAGTTCCTGCTGGGCTGAAGCGGTAGGAAAACTGTGGGTGGAAGGCTGCACAGGGAAGGCGTCTTACAGACAACTGTTCTCAGAACTGTTTTAAAAAACATGTTCACTATGGTATGGTGACAGGTGCCTCCGAACAAAGGGAACAGGAAGCGGCTGCCTGTTCTATCTGCCATTCAACGGGGCTGAATACGTTCCATTAAATTTGCCTGCAAACTTTGCTGAGGAACCCAGCAAACAGCGATGAAAATTACAGAGCGGCTCCCAGGCACTTTAGTGGGTAATCAGCTGAAATTGAGCTGTTTTCCATATCCTTTGCTGATAAGGCAAAAGGAACCTTTAAAACAAACAGCTCCAAGTTACCACACATCCTAGAAACTGAAAGGGCCCATGTGGTCCACACAGATGCTTCCACTGCACCCCAAGCCCTGCCGCAGAGTACTACTTTCCCACAGCTCTCAGCACCAAGACCCAGCAGGCTGCCTGGGCCTTAAAGAATGGCCAGGCTGAGCTGGGGGGTTTCATGGGTCCGGGGCCAATCATCTGGATGAATTACGTGGCAGGAAGTAAAAGCAGCTCTAGGGAAATGGCAGGGTCTGTCTAAAATCCCTGTGATTTTCTTCATACCTGGCTCAGCTTTATCTTTGATAGGTGCAAGCGCGTGCTGTCCAAGAGAAAGGGCTGGGGTTATAAAGCACAGGACTCCATCCCTAAAGTGGCTTCAGGCTTTAGATGCTCCAAGGTCATCAAACAAGGCAGAAAACAGATGTAGGAATTGGTGGTTTGGTAAAAACTGACTACTTTCTCCCAGATTTTCTTTGTTCTTAATAATGCATCTGAGGGAAAAAAAAAAAAATCCCTTTTGTGGGTTGCTCAGGGGTCAAGAGAAGGAACAGTGGAAAGGGAGCTGCATGCCACACAGCGGGAAGTGCAGGGGGCTGGGACACAGGCCCCAGTCAAATGGCAACCCGCCAGGCCCTACCTGTGCAACCACCCTTAATGATGACCTAAACTGTCTGACCCTTAATTTCTATGAAATAGAGTAATTATATCCTCACGAGGAGAGATGCTACCACCTGAGACATGGTAGTTATTTGATAAACGTTGTTTGCCCACTTTCATCCCCTGAAAATGAACAAAGCATCACACCCTTCCTCCTCTCTCATCCCTCACATCTGAAATATCAGAGATGAGTGCGAAGGCCCAGAGAAAGCACTTGTTGCTTCTAGACAGTTATGGGTGCACATGATATTTTTAGTGTTGTTTACAAACAATAATTTTTTTTCCAAAATATTTGCTTCCCCTATGAACAGCTCTCAATTTAATTTTGGTAGGAAAAAGTATTTTAGCACACATTTGATGTGTGAAATGTAAAAATATCCTGGTGTCTGGCAGGAACACCCAGTGAATGTGTAAATTAACACCAGAGCAGTGATTTTCAAGTGGTGTACCGTAAGAGGCTCTTAGGTGAGCTGCGAACAGTTTTAAAGATCATTAATTATATTATTTTCTATAGAAGCTTAAAGCACAGTAAGCATATTCTTTTTTTTTTTTACTCTATTTTTTGATCAACATCATTTAAGTGTGCTGGGGAAGTTTAACTATAAGTTCATGATGTTACAGAGGTTAGTGTCAGGGAAGATTTAAGAAGATAGTAACTTTATTCTTTCCATTTTTTAAATTTGTACAATTTACAAATGTTCTTCATAGAAGTCAGAGAAAACTAGTTCCTCTCTTTGTACATGTTTTAAACTTATGTATAAGCTTTAAACGTAAGTTTAAAACACATACAGGGCATGGCCGTACTCTGAGAATTGGCCTTGTAGAGAAAGCTCTAAGCAAAGGACCTCTGCCTGTGTCGTGGGCTCCACCCAGAAGGTCCAGAGGCGGTGTGGCTCTGTGTGTGTGTGGTGTTTCCTGTTTGTTTCTTAAACCTCTAAGTGAAGGCCTGCCCACAGACACAGCTGCTGATTCTTTAGGCATTGTTGATCTCTCATTCTCTGTGAGGCCATGAAGAAATCGAAGACTCATCCTTCTGTGTGCTATAGAATCACCAATGCAAAATAACAAAGCTTGACTGAGCAGCATCAAGGCCACTGGACATGATGCTTGAGCCTGTTCACCTTTATTATGCCCCAGCCCATCCTATGAGACCACATAAAAATTCTAACACATTGACATTCTTAGTGTACACTACTCACAATTCTCAGAACCCTCATTCCGGGCTTTGGGTTAATGCACAATTGTCTGAACAATAAAAACTGATTTTTTTTTTTTTTTTGTCCACAGTAGAGCTTTGTGTGAGCAAGCGTATGCGCTTTTCATTCAAACATAAATAGCCCCACTTGATTGTGAATGAAATCAGTGTTTATTGTACTAATAATTCACAAACATGAATTAAACATACCTAGAGTTGAATGAGCTTTATTTCCCACCTTCAACCCCGACAGCTCTCCCCTTCCTCATTCTCTACCTCAAAAGGGTATTTAGAAATAAATTCTGGATTCATAAGAAATAAAAATGAATACGGTTAAATCTGTTGTAATGTTAGTAGACATGAATAAGACCTCCTTATACGTCAAATGTGCAGTCTATTCCTCTGCTTGAGTGCTGGCTTTATATCACATTCAATACCTTTTCCTTGCGGGGAGTTATGAGAAAGGTAATACACTGAGTGGTACACTTATTTTCTCTCCTGAAAACCTCAGACTTCTCAATAATAAATGTCCCATTCCAGCTACGATACCTTATGACTAACAGTCTAACAGTCATAAAGACTGTTGATAATGATAATACCTACCATTTATTAGATGATTCCTATGTGCTGTCCTCACAGCAACTCCACCAGTTAGTTATTGTCATCCTCCCCACAAGGAAGCAGGTGGACAACCATGTCCAAGGTCACAGCCAGTAAGTGGAGAAGCCTAGGCTGTAATCCAGTCCTTTTTCTTTCAGCAAAATGACTAGAAAGAGAGTGAAAAAACAAAAATCATCCCCAGCATTGTGGGATTATTCATTTTAAAGAACATGTAAACAAGCTAATAGTTTTTTTCTCAAGTTTCTATTTGTCTTGGGCTCCACAGCTAACTCTCTCAAGTGAACTTAAGAGCTCAAGAAAAATCTGGGGTGGCTGTCATCTCCACAGCCCGCACAAAGTGGGATAATGGGGAACTGAGAGTGGGAAGAGGCCTTGGTGTGGATTCTGAGGTAAACAATTTGAAGACATTTAAAGATCTGTAATGTGAGCCTGGAAGGCTCCAGGCATAGAGGTCAAAGAAAGACCTCCAGCACTGACTCCCATTACCCAAACACAAATCTCTCGAGGCCCCAAAGCACTGATAGCAACTTGTTATGACAAGTCATATTTCTGGAAAGTACAAAGTATAAGAAGTTGTCTTGCATAGATTTCTACTGTGTCTTCATCAGTGATGCATTTGGCCACCAAAGGAATGGAGAGCATCAAGCCATGATCAGACCATGAGGTATTTCTTGTGAAACAGTAAGAAAGCATATGATTCTCCAGTCAAAAGGAACCAAAAAGTAGCTGTTAAGTACAGCTACACTGACACCAAACATGCATGTCTAACAAACATGTCACTTGGCAATACAGACCCTGTCTTAGTTTCTAAGCTGAAGGGGGGGCAAGGAGAAACAGATATGCTCTTTCTTAAGGTGACCAGATTTTAACATTGGCAAAGTGGGACATCATTGATGGGGGGAAAGGGGATTCTTAATTAAAAATTTGGTCTATATGGAGCAACAAAAATTTTCATAGAACACAAAAATAGTATTGTAATATTTAATTTCAACATATAAGTACAATTTACAAATATAATACATTAAAAAATTATGTATAGTATTATTTTATTCTTTGGCATATTTCTCATTTGAGTGAATGTTTTTTAGTAGATTGCTGTCATTGTTTAAAAAGTCATGAAATTTTCCACAAGAATTTGTTAAATTACATTTCACACATAAAATGGCTTTCAAAGTCTCAACATTTAATTGTGATTTTTCTGATGTCCACACTTTATTTACCATAGAAAAAACACATTCAGTCGCAGCATTAGTTCCTGGTAAGGACAGTGTGTAGCCCACAATTTTTAGTGCATTATCATATGGAAATTGGTTTGTTTCAAAATGAGGAAATATTTCTAACCATTTGTTCTCTATTGTGATTTTTTGCTGATGCCCAAGAGTTAACCTTTTCCTTATCAATATATATTTTTAATAATGATAAGTGTCACTTTCAAGGCTGGTGCTAGACTTTTTGCCACCACTATAGAATATAAATAATATGAGTACTGTCTGCTAAATTCATGAAATAAATAAATTACTTACCTAAATTATCTGAATAGCTGATTTGTTGACATCACTTGTTTCACTAACACTAGCACGAAGTATGATGTGTATCGTCTGGGAGACAGTCACAAAATGTTTTTGTCGTTGCCAATGCCAAAAAATGCCATTGTTCATTAAGTCCAAACAATGGTGGTTGAATTCTAACAACTGATCAACAATGCGAACTTTGATAAGCAGTTCTTAACAATTATTTGTTACTATTAAAGTTTAACATTATAAAATTA
>CAUYQV010072610.1:0-12137 GCA_963574575.1 Galagoides demidoff | reverse complement strand
TCCACCTGGGCAACCTTGCCCAGGAGGGGAGTAGGGAGTTTGATTAGCCTTTTCATTTCCAAATGAAGTTACATTAACCTCTTCATTCCCAAATGGAGTTACATTAACCTTTTCAGCAGCCAAAAACCATATATTCCCTTCCCGTTGTCCCACTGTTCCCTAGCTTGTCGTGTATTCTTTCCAAAAATTGGGACTTTTTAAAAACACCATGGGAAGTGGGACAAATTGTTCAAAAGCGGGACATCTGGTCATCTTAATCTAAGAGCACAGATCTGCCCAACTCCAAAAACTGCACTCTTAAAGACAAAGTAATGTGGGTTTGTGGTTTTTCTCCAAAAGAGCTATTCCCCCAACTCTGAGAATAAATAGATGACGAACTGAGAGGCTTTGACCACTGAGCTGCTCACCAACAAAGGAATAGAACTAGACATGGAGCACTATTAACATAGTTCTAGTAACTAGGAGGATGCATTTCCATGACACAAAACTTTCATACCAAGGGGACACTGAGGGGCATTAAAACCCTAGGAGTGGTTGGACACGGTGGCTCCCCCAGCACTTTGGGAGGCTAAAACACGAGCATCACTTGAGGCCAGAAGTATGTGATCAGCCTCAGCAACATGAGACCTCTAGAAAAAAAGGAAAATAGCTGGGCATGGTAGCATGTACCTCCCAGCTATGGGGGAGGCTAAGGCAGGAGAATGGCTTGCGCCCAGGAGCCTGCAGCAGCTGCGAGCTAGGATGATGCCATTGTGTGTAGTCCAGACAACACAGTGAGATCTTGTCTCAAAAAAACCCCACAAACACACTGGGATACAGCTGACTTCACAAGTACACTGAAGTCTGGTCCATACTTCAGGACTGTACCAGGAAACAACGTGGAACAACATTCCAGCACTGAATCCTGACTTTTTCCTCATGACGACTTTCCTCAGATGTCTGACTGAAGTGACAGGAAAGGAAGGGTCATGCCATCATCTCCTCCTCCTCCACAGATTCTAAATTCTGCCCTCCTGTCAATTAGGATCACTCGATTAACTGAATCCTGGTAGAAATGTTTTCCATTGGTTCCATCTTACAGCTGTGTCCCAATGCTGGCATCGTCCTGCTGCAGTACTCACAGTTCATGGCATCACTCTCCACCCAGGCATCAAAATCAGAAACCCGGGTCAAACCCCTCTTCCTCCTTTCTCACATTTGCTTCTTCTCACAGTTCTGAAATCTAGGCCTGTGTCCTAAATCTACTGTGCTTCACCCATAATTCTAGTACTTTTATCTAGGCCTTCCTCATCTCTCTTCCTTCTTCCCCAAATGGCCAGTTGCCCTGCCTTCAAAGGCTCCTTCTCCAGTGGATTCTCCACACTAGGACAAAACTCAATTTATTAAAATGCAAACTTAATATGCCAGCTCCTTGGTCAAAAGCTACATGAAACCAAATGTTCCCCAAATCTTAGGCTTTTCCCTTAACATTTGGGAGTTAGATTCAGTTACACATCAGTTTGCTAAATGTCATCTCGCTTTCCTCTCCTGTACATGAGAAATGAGAACACACTCAGGCAATGAAATCCTTCCCAGGCCTGCCCTCCTGTCCACTACTCTCCCCATGGCCCTCTCGGCTGTACAAGATCACCTCCACAGACTACCCAATAGTGCAGTAGTGAGGAGGATGAGGTGGGAGAGAAATGTGCGATTCCTGTACACTGGCCCAGGCCCGGCCGCCAGTGTGCTGGGCTGACCTAAGCTGCTGTTACCAGCTCACGGAGGGAGGCAGGAGGCAGGGCCTGAAGCATGGTAAAGATGTACTTCCTTCACGGACCAAAGAGAGAGCTTAAATAATAGCTTGTCTTTGTTCTGAAGGACAGAGATTGGGTAAACTGGTAATAAAGAACATGGGATATAAAGATAAGAATCAGAGACTGGAAATGAATAGCAGAAGCCAGAAAACCCAAAAGTAGCAATTAAAAACTATGCTAACTAACGGTTATCAAGAAAACCTTTACTTACTATGTGAGATTCTTTACCAGAATAGTTTTAGACCCAAGATTCCTTCCCTTAGAATAAGGCAAAAGCAAAATAAAGCGTTTAAACTGTGTGTTCTGTTCAATGCTGCAGAGACACAGTGGCAAGAACATATTTGCTCCTGGAGAAGTTGGGAAAGAACAATATCCTTAGAAATGCAACTTGGGGGCTGTGGGTGGGGGAAATCCGATTTTCCTTATTTCCCAGGTAGTAGAGAAGTATCAATGTGAGGTGTATGTTTGGGTCCTATGCTAGAGCGCCCCCATTTCTACAAGACCAACTGTCTTCTGACTATGAAACAGAACATTTGCAAAGGGAACTCTGGAAAAGCCAAAAGCTTCCAATCCCTTGTGCAGCCAGAGAACTGCCAAGAGCCAGCCTATTACAAAGCAGCACAAGTCCTGTTTCAGGACAAACCAGACACTCCAAGGACTTTGCCTGGAGTCATGTAAGTAGAAAGGCCACAGTTCATAATATGTATTTCAGGAAACATTCAGTATATCTGTGGTCTAACAGATATTATTACATACAATCATACATATGAATACCATATACCTATGATCAAGACACAGTTAAAAAATACCCAGTCCATATGAACTGTAGTGTACACAGCATTCAGAATGCACAACTGAATGCTGAAGAAAATGGCAAACTCAATTTTTGTTTTCTCTTTATCTCTCTTTCATCCTATCTTTAGTTTAGTTTGCCAGGGCTTTCACTTGAGATGATGACATTCAACTCTACATATTTTTCATCACCTTTTCATGACTCTTTGCTATTCACATTCCCAGCCCATCTCAACCAGGAATATCTGCAGGTTTTTTTTTTTTTTCCAACTCAATATCTCAAAGGCCAAAGTGTTTTGTTTCTTTTTTTCAACTCAGTATCTAAAGGCCAAAGTGTTTACTTAAAAGGAGAAGAGTATCTTCAAGCAACACAATCTTTGATCTCACTCATTAACTCAAGCTTGCCCCCGTTTGTGACTTCTGTTTTCTCTAACATTTCCAAATCTGTCTACCACTATCCATCATGATATCATCTACCTATCAGAAAACCTGAGTCCTGCCAATTTTTAAAAAGCAAGAAATACTCAATGGAAAATAAAAATACATAATGAATTAGGGCCTACCAAGACAGAACATGGCAATAAAAGATTATAGACTACCTTTCCAAAATTTAACTACTGGTAATAAGGAGACATAAATATTATGTTAAGACTACTGATTATACTATTAACACCATTTTTTGTAATCAGAAGTTAAGAATTTGTGTAGGAAAATTTGTGCTACCCCCAAATTACTACAGAAGGGAAATACACAGCTTTCAGGTATCATTTCAGCTATCATTTATCCTTATAAGACAATCATCAATTGCAAATATTACAAGAAATAAATTATAATTCAAGAAAGGAAATAATATATTTGCTATCAACTATGTGTTTTACACAAGTTACTTAATTTTTTGCATCTTTTCATAACAGATTATTATCTAAATTCTGCAGATAGGGAAACGGAGGCTAACAAAGTCTAAATAAGCTACCAAGGTCACACAGCTAGTAAGCAGCATTGCCAGCTCCATAGCCTAAATCAGACTTCAAAGCTCATGCTTTTTTCACAGAGGCTAACAAAGCTTAAACAAGCTACCAAGGTCACACAGCTAGTAAGTAGCACTGCCAGATTCACAGCCTAAATCAGACTTCAAAGCTCATGCTTTTTCCATTATGCTCCACTCTCTCTTTTTTTTTTTTTTTTTTGAGTAGAAATTACATCAAAACAATTGCTAAAGAGTTAATTTCCCACATGGTAGATTAGTGGGTCATTCAAAATGGAGTTTGACATTTAGAGGACATTCCTCACGGAACAGCAACGTTATGGTAGCACATATTTCAGATCTAAACTTTTAGACAGAACCCCTTTAACCACTGTCCCACCCAACCAATTTCCTGTCCTATCAGTTCAGCTAATTCTAAACATAAACCACTCGAGGAATTTTAACACCCTGGCCAAAAAAACCAAAGGCAGGCTTATAAATTGGTAGTTGACTTTTATGTGCACACTACCCTCTGCTGGCGAGAACAGACAACTCCTTTATATTGACAGTATTTCCTGAAGGAGTGGAAACAGTTTACAGCAGAGTAGACGGTAAGTCTGACAGGAGCGCTGCTGTTCCAGCTGCTTGTCAGTCCTAACTGCTGTAACATCTAGAGTCACACAGCCCCAACATGACCAGAACGGCTTTTTCTGCAGGCAACTTCAGCATTTATTCATACCATTTCATATTTAAGAATGAGGCAGAAATCTCACCTCAGTAATTCTAAAGGGTATCATTATTATCTGTGTCTACCTAAAATTGCAAATTACTCTCTAAACAATAAACAAAAAGTACACAAACTTGACCTTATTCAACTTAATTCTTAATTACTTTTACAACTACAGCATTAAAAAAAAAAAAAAGAAGATGCTGAAAGGAAGGTCGGGCACAGTGGCTCATGCCTGTAATCCTAGCACACTGAAAGGGCATGGCAGGTGGACTCTTGTGCTCATGAGTTCAAGACCAGCCTGAGCAAGAATGAGACCTTGTCTCTACTAAAAATAGAAAAACTGAGGCAAGAGGATCGCTTGAGCTCAAAGTTGAAGGTTGCTGAGCCATGAGGGTGCCATGGCACTTTACCCAGGACTACAGCTTGAGACTGTCTCAAAAAAAAAAAGATGCTGAAAGGAGAGCACTTCACTTGCTAATAATTTAATAAATTTTAATCTAAAGGCAAATTAACACTCAAGAAAAGCAATCTAGCTGCATGTTCTGTAGTATCTGAATCTGCCACTTTAAATGGAACTGTTGCTCTGGATTATACTGTGAGATTACATATACTTAAAAACGTTTCTTAAACTAAGCATTACAAACAGCTCAGATTTTAAAGGAACTAAAGATTATTCAGTGAGAACTCCATTTAAGTAAAGTCATCCCCCTACTTAATGCTTTTCCCCAAAAATTTGCTATTCTCTTTTATCATTGTCTCCTTAAATAAAGGTGTTATAATTTTCTACAGTGTGTCGATTTGGTTGTTTTTTTGTTTTGCTTCTCATGAGAAATGAGGCTTAGATATCACAGAATAAAAATGTTTTCGTCCCATTACTCCTTTTGAAGAGTAATGCCAGCGTAATGATAAAATTCAGTGTATTTCCAAACAGAAGCCTTTGGGCTGGCCATAACTATCTGCTCCTACTCTTCCTTCAACCAATGATTTAAATGCTGTTGAAAATGGTTGTTTTTATTCTAGAAAGGCCCAAAGTAATCACAGAAAAGTTACTACTCTTTCCATAAATATTTATTGAGTGGTGAGCAAAGGAGTCACAGTCTGTGAATTCACAGAGTTTGTATGGTAGTCAGAGACACAGATGTTAAACAATATACACTTCCACACGGTGATGAAACACTAGTAAGAAAGGCTACCACAAGGATCTAAGAAGAAACCTACTTGGAGGGGGTGAAGAAAGAGGACGGGAAAGGCTAGCCTAAGCAAGTGACCTCTTTCTGAAACCTAAGGGATGAATTAAGCTTACTCATAAAAAGAGAAGGGAAAGAAGCATTCCAAGGGCGGGAAACACAATGTGAGAAGATGCAGAAACCAGAAAGAGTAAGTCCATTCTGCGACCTGAAAGACCAGTGTGGCTAAGACCTGGCAAACAAAGGAGGCACAAAGGAAGCTGGAGACAGGCGCGGAGTAGATTAAGCTGGCTTGCAGATTTTTTAAAGATTCTGAATTTTATTCTAAACTCCACAGAAAATCATTGGTGAGGAACAGGGGAGTTTTATCATCCATCTACATTCTGAAAGGTATTCCGGCCACTAGGTAGTAAATGGAATGGAGGAAGAAACTGCAGACATGGAGAAACCAGTGGGAGCCTGTTATGATCACTAGGAAAGTGACACTGCACCATGGCCCTTGGGGCAAGGGCAGGAAACAAAAATATGTGCCAGAGAACTATCACTCACTCAGTTGTCCCAAGCCAGATTTCTGAAAAGTCATACTGAGTTCACATCTCCCTCTCCCCAGTTATCCAAGTAGTCACCCAGTTCTGCCCACATCTGCCTCCCCTAAAATTTACTCTCAGTTCTATCATGTCCTCGACGATCTCCATTTCCACCTTTCTGGGTTTACAGCCTCATCATCTTTGCACACCGTGCCAGCAGCCTCCTCAGGTACCAACCACAGGTACCGTCCCACAACACAAGTTCCCCTACATACCGAAGCGAGGGTGACCTTCAGAGAACATGCAGTCCTGCCACTCTTCTAGCCGACATCCATCACGCATTTGCCCTCACCACTAGGATAAACCTAGGACTCCTTGGCATGTAAGGCCCTTCAGCACTGGGCATCCTTTTCTTTAGTTTTCCAGGGCATCTCCAGCGGCTCCTCCCACGTGTGCTCAGGATGCCAGTCATGCTGAAATGTCCAGGGCTCCCGCCTGTACAGGACACTCTCACACCTTCCTACCTTGCTTCAGATGTTGAATTCCCAACAAATTACCCAACTCTCTTGCCTCAAGCACCACCTCCTCTGGTACATGCCTTTCTCACGCAGATCACCGCAGAACACATTCCATTAGAATGGTCAGCATGATCATGTTTCTACGGATGTACAAGTTCTCTGAGGGTAATAATCCATTCAGCCTCAACACCTGATAAACACATGTTCAGTGTGAAAACCATACCCTCAGGCATCGGGTAATCACACCAGGGGAAGAAAGTATATAAAATAGAAAAAGTCTGTGAAGAGAAACATTTTTAAACAACAGTTTTCTTTCTTATTTCTCATAGCATTTTTTCTAAAATTTTACCTGTCCTCAAGTTCTTACATTAATATTGGCTTATTCACTCTTAGCAAAAACTTACATCCTTCTTTACACAGAAAACAGCAATCATTAGGTATGAATTTCCTCAACTACACCCCCACATTCATCCTTTACTACTAACTGGCTCCTACTTGCCAAATTCCAAAGCCTCTTTTTTTTTTTTTTGAGGCAGAGCCTCCAGCTGTCCCCCTGGGTAGAGTGTGGTGGCATCACAGCTCACAGCAACCTCCAACTCCTGGGCTCAAGCCAGTCTCCTGCGTCCACCTCCCAAGTATCTGGGACCACAGGCTCCCGCCATAACGCCCGGCTATTTTTTGGTTGCAGCCATCATTGTTGTTTGGCGGGCCCAGGCTGGATTCGAACCCGCCACCTTGGGTATACGTGGCTGGCGCCTTTGCCACTTGAGCCACAGGTGCTGAGCCTAAAGCCTCATTTCTCACACCATTCCCTACCCACATTCTGGCTTAAGTCAGAAATGTCTCTTATGGTGTCCCTTTACTGCTAAGAATTTAATTTTACAGAATTCTCAAAACTTCAGTGAAAATGCCTAAGGATAATTATAGGTTTATTAAAATTACTGTTCTTTAAAAACAAGGGATCTCCTTTTTCTAGGAGATAAAGTTGCAGGGCTCTGCAGTCATTTAGCAGAAAACCAAATGGCTTCTATTTTAATTGTAGGTCAGGTTTAATCGGTCCTTTTACTTACTGACAGTTCCTGATAATGAGATAATGATTTCTTCTACCTAACTAGTATTAACCTTAAGTCATTTATATTCTCAAAGTGACAGTAGTTTATATAAAACAGCAGTTTCATTGCAAACACTTGAATACAAATGGCTTATGAAACTTATTCTATGATAAGTGAAAACCAGTGATGCTGTCACTGTATGTAGTGGAAAAGCCACCAACCTGGTGGGGGGTGGGGTTCATCTAATTTTGTCAACAAAGACTTTAGAACTCAAAGAACAGATTAAAGCTATGGTATACATTCTTAAATAGGGTGCAAGGAAGAAGGAAAAGAGATGGAAGAGAAAAACAGTGGGTAGTTTCTTGTAATCAGCTGAGAGTGAAATGAAATGTAAATGACAGCGCCGAATATAAGGGGCCTCAGTTCAGCTTCAGGGTAATTACCCATGTCCGGCTTTTGTTTAAAAATCCTGCTCTTCTTATCAATGCTTCCCACTGTTCTACATCTGGTACTGGACAGTAGCTATAGAAACCACTTGTGCTAAAGTTATACAACTGTAAACAGCACTAGGCCATTTCCAAACCAAGGACAAGCAGGTCAAAAGTCTGGCATCCAATATGATTAAGGGAAATCTCTAGCACTTTCTTCATGGGTACAAGGTACCCGTGAAATCTTCATCTCTAACTTACATATTTACATATCAACTATACTTTAAAAAAATTTCTTTACTATGCAAGATATGCAAGTTACCTAAAGTCAATGAAAATATTTCCATATATAAAAATGTTCATATCTAGAGTTCTGAAAATGAGTGATAATTAATAACTAAACTAACATCTGGCACTCAGCACGTAATTTCTATCTATTAAAAAGCATAAAAGCATTGCAGATATCTGTGCATACCCTAATGACATAGGAGTATTAGCACTTTCTACATACTATCTACTAAAATCTGTAACTTTATAAAGTCTAAAACTTAAACCAGATAAAAAAATAGTTAACAACTTATTACTGTATTTAATATTTAAACAAAACTAAGAAAAATCTTGCTTACCTTCTTAAGTAGCAAAGGATGAGTAAGAGACCAAAACACAAAAAGGCACACACATACGTACTTTCTCACTTTAATTTGGGGTCTATTCCTCTCCTAGGTGACTTTTTGAACTTATTATAATTCATTAAAAGAAAAATAAAAATGCATATACATTTATATAAAGATCAAAAACAGGCAAAATTATTTTGCTTAGGGATAAATTTACTAGCGGTAATATTACAAAGGAAATTAAGAAAATGATTACTACAGAAGTCAGAATAGTGGCAACACCTACAGGGAGAGGAGATGTTTATGGTCAGAAATGGTCACAAAAGAGAGGGTCCTTCTAGAGTGCTACAAAAATGCTGTAATCTTGACCTTGGCAGTGGGTACATGGATGTTCACTTTATATTATCAAACTATACATTTATGTTTTGGATAAAAAAAAAAATACATGCTAATATTTCTAGGTTGAATTCTTGGAGGGTCATGATGTGGGAAGAACATACAAATTCACATTTAAATTTGAAGAACTTTAAAAAACAATTCTCAGCTGAATAATCATATGATAAAAACACAATGAGAAAAATCTGACACTCATTCAAGAATTATAAAAGAAGATCCAGATGATTGTACTGACTCCATTAGAGTCCAGTAGAAACTTCCATCTCCCTAACCCTTTCTCTTTGGAATCCTTGAATCATATTTATATTTTGTAATTGACCTATGCCTAAGATTCTCTAACACCATTAGTTTAAGACTGTTTTAAACTATAAAACATAACTTAAAAACATGAGCTTTAGAGCTGGGGCCATAAGATGTATGTTTTCTCTAACTTCAGGGAACTGCCTGTTCCTGTCAATCAGTGGTTCTCAACCTTCCTAAGGCCGTGGCCCTTTAAAACAGTTCCTGTGGGTCGTGACCCACAGGTTGAGAACCACTGCTGTAAATACTCTAAACAGCAACAAAATGCCAGGTTCAGAGGTTCACGTCTATAGTCTCACCACTCTGGGAGGCTGAGGTGGGTGGATCCCTTGAGCTCAGGAGTTTGAGACCAGCCTGAGCAAGAGTGAGACCCAGTCTCTAAAAACAGCCAGGCATTGTGGCAAGTGCCTATAATCCCAGCTAATCAGGAGGCTGAGGCAAGAGGATCTCTTGAGCCCAAGAGTTTGAGGTTGCTATGAGCTATGATACCACAGTAATCTACTGAGAGCAAGAAAGTGAGATTCTGTCTCAAAAAAATAAAATAAATAAAATAAACAACAACAAAAATTATAAGATCCAGATATCTTTAATGCTTGCCTTCTTGGTGCTGTGGGGAATAAACAGACTTTTACTTTTTCTTGGTTTACCAAAAATAATACCATGAAATAATTATGATAGCATCGACTTAAAAAATTCCAGTTTGTTTGGTAAAATCATTTAGTTGCAAAAAAGTCTTATGATGACTCTCTAAGATTTAAACTCGAGGAAAAATACAATTAACATCAAAGCAAATTTATTTGGAACTAACTAGATCACATGAACCTGAAAACTGAATTCCAGCAGCACAACACGCACATTCACCAGGCTCCTGCTTCTGTGACCCTTTTTCAAACACCTCAAGTTAAAACAGAACTTAGTGATAATACAAATCAGTTTCCTTCTGACTAACCATGAAGAGTCATTTTAAAAAAGGTTTGTTTCCCTTTCACTCTCTCACACACACCACACTTTGACAGTAATAAATACTAGAACCTAGTAAGACCTAGACTTGTGTACGTCCCATCAGCACATTCTTAGTGTTGCCCTATCCTGTTTTTCTCACCAATACATGAGATATCATCTCTATCCTACCACTCAAATGTTTTAAATACATATTTAATCTCTAATCTTTCATAGCACCAATCAAAGGGAGATATCCACAGCCTGGCAAGAGACAGGCAAAAACCACAAAATATTTCAGAAGGAAGAGTCAGTCATGAGGGACGACCTTTAATTTAAATAGCTGCCAAAGAAAAACACAGCTAACAACATTACTCCTGAGAAAGGATAATACACAGTGGAAATGGGCATCAGCATTACGTCAGCAAAACAGTGCAGGTGATGACTGAGACACTAATCCTTTAATGTGTAAACCACTTATCAGAGACTAATTTTTTCCACATCAAGACATCCGTAAGTCATTTTCCCAAGTGAAACCTCAGTGTCTACTCTGTCCTTTACTCACTTAAAAAATACTGCTACAATGCTAATGGTTCTTTTGTGTTTCCTGGCTTCAAAATCTTTCAGTTCTTTAGTCAAAACCTTTGCTTTTGGCAATCTTCCATTCTGATCAATATGTTCATCAGCTTCATGTTATCAGACCCTTTATTCAATCCAAAATTAAAAATTACATACACTTTCTTACCTCCCACTGTGACCTTCTAATGTTCCCTATTTTAAATCATGTGAACTATACTGGATAGCTATAAAAAATGACAACTATGATCTACACAGTATTATATCTTTAGTCTAAATTAATATCTAGAATTAAACTTACCCATATATCTCAAACTACTAGAAGTATACAGTAAGGTGTCAGATAAATAAGCCACAAAATACACATGGCACAATACAGCCCATTTAATGCAAAGGTAATTTAAAACAATTTTTATATTTAATCAAGTATCCAACACGGAGTAGACTATAAAAGTTGCATGAAACTGTAAAAAGGATGTCAAGGTAATCTTGAAACGGGCACTCTTTCATCAGTCCAAGTAGACTCTGGTAGACAAGGTTGGGAAAGCATGGTTTTAGGTGACTTCCATTGAAGACATAACTTACTCATTATAATCTGTCCTGGATAACTCTGGAAATCAGCATTTTGATGCTATAAATTTTATATGAGAAAAATGTTTCATAGAAGTAACCACGGTGACCACAACCATACATAGCAGCATCAACTACATGTTGTGTAATCTACGTTGACCATGCCCGCCGTGAGCAAGATTAGTTAAATTGAACAGGAAAAGGAAACATTATCTTTAAAAGAAACTAGTAAGATGCTACTCAAGAATATTTACCTTTTAATCTTAGTATATTCTAAAGGTAGAAATACGTTTTGGTAGAAAGGCAGCATGACGGAAAAAGGAAGACACAGAATTTTAAGTACAGTTAAGAGTTTGGGTCTCAACTCTGCCACTTACTATTTAAGTGAACTGGGATAGGCCTACGCCAATTCCTTATCTGTAAATTGTGGAAAATAAGGCCAAATGTACAGAAAAGTTTTGTTTCTTACTAGGAATCTTTGTAATTTTAATGTGGTGATCAAGATTTTCTTCTTTACTAGTTTTGCACAATAAACAGGTCAAAAACTATAGTCAGTAATGTAAGAATACAAAATTTTATAAAATATCCATATTCCTCAGACAATCTTTTTTTTTTTTTTTTTTGAGACAGAGCCTCAAGCTATCCCCCTGGGTAGAGTGCCATGGCATCGCAGCTCATAGCAACCTCCAACTCCTGGGCTCAAGCGAGTCTCCTGCCTCCACCTCCCAAGTAGCTGGGACCACAGGCGCCC
>CAUYQV010072609.1:0-17923 GCA_963574575.1 Galagoides demidoff | reverse complement strand
CTGTTGAAGTAATGTGAATACAGGAATTATGATTCTCCTCGATTCCTCTATAGGAAATTTTGCATTACAGAGAGAACTTCTATAATTGACCACCTCCCTACACTGACAATCTCCTTCAGTTGACCTAATTTTCATAGACTGGACATGCACCACAGGTACTCAATGGAAGCTCCTTATGGTGACCACCTTAATATGTTGAGCAATTCGTTATTGTCCCTTGGGTGGTCATCTTACAAATGTTCTACTGTATTTAATAGGAAGTCTGGATATCTTCTCTTCTGACAATATTAAATGTCTCATACTCTCAGACAAAATAATGCTCTGAGATAAATATTGCTTTTTTAAGTGTCTAAATGTCTATTTCTCCTAAATATGCTCTATCACATAGGGACTAGAAAATGTAAACAAAAACAAAGGAAGAGAAATACATTGCTCTTGAACTATTTCCAATCCTCTTCTTCCAAAACAGGGTGTTAACTTTTCAGTATATACATGTTTAATCTTTTAAAATATTGTCTTTCTATGAAATGCTCTTCCTCTATGAAAATATTATGGGTATACAAATGTTTTTAGTTACATGGATTACTTTTCTTATGCTTAAATCAGGGTTATATGTTTGCCAATCATCTAGTAAGCCTGTTAAAAAGCAATGTGAAAACAGGAATTATGCCTAGTCTCTTCAAATCACCTATAAAAAATTTTGCATTACCAGATCCTGGACACCCGATACTTCCCACTTCCCCTGCTTGATTTGCAATGAGTCTCACCTCCCTCCATGCACATGTGTGCTCATCAGTTAGTTTCAATTTAATAGTGAGTAAATGCAGTGTTTGTTTCTCCATTCTTGAGATATTTCACTTAGGATATTTTCCTCCAATTCCATCCAAATTATTGTAAAATCCTTCCTTCATTCATTCACTTACTCATTCATTCAATTATAACACATTGTGTTAATCCATTCATAAACTGATGGGCACTTGGGTAGATTACACATATTTGCAATTGTGAATTGTGCTGCAAGAAACATTAGAGTGCAGATGCCTTTTTGACAAAACAACTTCTTTGGGGTGGTGCCTGTGGCTCAAATGAGTAAGGCACTGGCCCCATATGCTGGAGGTGATGGGTTCAAACCCAGCCCTGGCCAAACAAACAAGCAAACAAACAACAACAACAAAAAACAAAAACAAAAACAAAACAAAAAACCAACTTCTTTTCCAGTACCCAGTAGTGGGATTGCTGGATCGAAGGGTAGGTCTATATTTAGTTCTTTGGGGAATCTTGTACTGTTTTCCATAGAGGTCATACTAATTTGCAGTTCTACCAACAGTGTATAAGCATTCCTTTATCTCTGCATTCATGCCCATATCTATTGTTTTGGGACTTTTTAATCTAAGCCATTTTAAGTGGGGTAAGGTCATAGTTCATTGTAGTTTTAATTTGCATTTCCCTGATGATTAGTGACATTGAGCATTTTTTTGTTTGTTTGTTTTCCATTAGTCTATCTTTTTTGGAAAGCTCTTTTTTGTTCATGTCATTTGCCCACTTTTTAATGGGGATTGTTTGATTTCTTTTCTTGGTGATTTGTTTGAGTTCTTTGTAGATTCTGGCTATTAGTTCTTTATTGGATGCATAGTATGCAAATATTTTCTTCCTTTCTATAGGTTATTTGCTTTGTTGTTTCCTTGGCTTTGTAGAATATTTTTAATTTAATCAAGTTCCCATTTATTTATTTTTGTTGTTGTTGTGATTGCCATTGGGATCTTCTTCTTAAATTCTTTGCCTAGTTTAATATCTAAAACAGTTTTTCCAGCATTTTCATATAGCATTCTTATGAGCCCATGCTTCATATTTAAACCTTTTCTCCATCTTCAATCAATTTTTGTGAGTGGTGAGAGATACAGATCCTATTTTATTCTTCTGACCGTGGCTATCCAATTCCACCAGCACTATTTATTGAGTAGGGCTTATTGTCTGCTTTGTCAAAGATCAGTTAGCTGTACATGGATGGGTTTATATGTGGGTTTTCTATTCTGTTCCCTTGGTCTATGTCTCTATTTTTGTGCCATTATAATTCTGTTGTGGTTACGATAGAATTGTGGTATAGCATGAAGTATATTAGTGTGATGACTCCAAATTTCTTCTTTTTGCTTAAGATTTCTCTGGCTATTTAGGTTTTTTTCCTGGTTCTGAACAATCTATCTAGATTTCTAGATCTATCAAATATGATCTTGGTATTTTGATTGGAATTATATTGAATTTTCAAATCACTTTGGGCATATGAATATTTTAGCAATATTGATTCTACAGATCCATGAGTATGATATGTTTTTCCATTTGCTTGTGTCATCTGCAATTTCTTTCTTCCGTGTTTTGTATTTCTCTTTGTAGGGAGCTTTCACATTCTTTGTTAATTATAGTCCTAGGTATTTTCTTTTCTTTTTATCCACTGTGAATAGTACTGAGTCATTGATTTGATTCTGAACTTGACTGTTATTGGTGTAATGTTACCAATTTGTGTGCATTGATTTTATAATCGAAGGATTAGGTTAATTTATTTATTGGTTCCAGAATTCTCTTGCTGGAGTCTTTGGGGTTTTATATTATAATACAAGATCAGGCCACCAGCAAAAATCAATAGTGTGACCTCCTCTTTCCTGACTTGGAAATCTTTTGTCTCTTACCTGATAGCTCTGTCTAGGACTTCCAGCACTATATTGAATAGAAGTGGTGACAGTGGGCTTCCTTGCCTTGTTCCAGTTTTTACTGGGAATGCTTCAACTTCGCCCCATTCAGTAAGATTTTGGCTGTGGGGTTGTCATCTATGGCTTTTAAAATTTTGAGATACATTCCTTCTACATCAGTTTGTTGAGGGTTTTCATCAAGAATGAATTCTGAATTCTGAATTTCTGAATTCTGTGTAATACTTTTCCTACATCTATTGAAATGATTATACAGCCTTTGCTTTTGTTTATGTGGTTAATTGCATTTATTTATTTCATTATGTCAGACCATCTTTGCATCCTTGGGATGAAGACTAATTCATTATGGTTAATTCTTTAATTGTTGTGCTAATGAATTTGGTTTGCTAGTATTTCATTGAGAATTTTTACATCATATTAACAAGAGATATTACTCTACAATTTTATTTTTTTATTGTGTCCTTTCTTGGCATTAGTATAAAGGTGTTATTGTCTTCATAGAATGAGTTGAGGAGGATTTTTGATGTTGTGGAATAATTTCTGTTCTTTAATAATTTCAACTCTTCTCTGTAGGTGTGGTAAGGTTCAGTTGTGAACCCATTTTAGTTGAAACATTTTTATTACTGTTTCTAACTCATTGCTCATTATTGGTATGTTAAGGAATTCTATATCTTCCTTATTGAGTCTTGGGAGGTTATTATGTTTCCAGAAATTTGTCAATTTTCTCTAAATTTTTTAGTTTATGAGTATAGAGATTTTCATAATTTTTTGGTGATTTTTTTTACTTTTGTGGTATCACTTATACTATCTCCTTTTTCACTTATGATTGAACTTATTTAGATTCTCTCTCTTCAATTCCTTATTAATTTAGCAAGAGGTCTATTAATTTTGTTTAACTTTGTAAATAACCAAATTTCTTCCATTAATCCTTTGTTTTGTTCTGTTTGGCCATTTCATTTAGTTCTACTCTGACATTAGTTTTTTCTTTTCTTCTACTGGCTTTGCAATTAGTTTCTTTTCCTTTTCTAGTTCCTTGAAATGTGTCATTAGATCATTGATATGTAATCTTTCTGTCTTTTTGATGTTAGCATTTTAGGGTATGAATATTTCCTTTAGGCCTGCTTTTGCATACTCTCAGAGATCTTGATAGCTTGTGTAATTTTTATATTTATTGACAACCTCTATAGAGTGCTATGATGGCATCATAGCTCACAGCAACCTCAAACTCATGAGCTCAAGCAATTCTCTTGCTCAGACTCCATGGGTAGCTGGGACTACAGGTGCCAGCCACAACGGCTGGCTATTCTTTGTTGTTGTTGTTGTTTAGCAGGCCCCAGGCAGGGTTCCAACCCACCAGCCCTGGTGCATGTGGCCGGCACCCTAACCACTGAACTATGGGCACCTAGCCTGAGGAATATCATTGTTGACTCAATTGTTCAGCAATAGGTTGTTTAATTTACATGTCTTTGTGTAGAATTGAGTGTTTCTCTTGGAATCAATATCTAGTTTTATTCCACTATGGTCTGAAAAAATACATGGTATGATTTCTATTTAATTGAATTTCTTCTTGTTTGAACTTGTTAAGACATGTTTTGTGGTCTAAGATATGATCAGTCTTTAGAGAATTTTCCATATGTTGATGAAAAGAATGCATGTTAAGTAGTTTGGGGAGGGAAATGTTCTATAAATATATATTAGGACTTTTTGTTCTAGGGTCCCATTTAAATCCAGTGTTTGTCCATTTTCTGCTTGGATGATCTATCCAGTTCTGTCAGTAGGGTATTGAAGTCCCCAGTATTTACAATGATGCTGTTTATCTCTTTGCTTACATTTAGTAAACTTTGCTTTATGAATCTTAGTGCTATTGTATATCTTGCTATTTAGTTTAGCAAGATATTGAATTCTTGGCTGGCAGTTATTCTGTTTAAGGAGACTAATAATGGGACTCCATTCCTTTCTGGCTTATAAGATTTGTCTTGAGAAGTCTGCTGTTTGTATAATTTGTAAATACTTGCCATTTTTAACCCATGGTTTGTAGGAGTTCCTCGTTTGTGTCTACTTTGGCGAGTCTGATGGCCTCTTCTCAATGAATCACCGGGGTCTTTGTTGAGCTTCTTATACCCGATTGTATGATTTTTTAGCAAGACCAGGTAAGTTTTCCTCAATTATTCCCTCAAATACATTTTCCAGCCCTTGTGTGTTTTCTTCTTCACCCTCAGAGATGCCTAAGATTCTTGTATTTGACCATTTTATGTAATCCCATGTTTTTTTCAGTCATTGTCCATTCATTTTAATTTTCTCTTATTTTTTGGCTGATTGATTTAATTTGAAAGAGTTGTGTTCCAGCCCTGAGATTCTTTCTTCTGCCTGATCTAGTCTATTCTTAAATCTTTCCACTTGTATTTCCTTAAATGAATTTTTTATTTCCATAAGTTCTATTTTCTTCTTGTCAATATGTCAATCTCTTTAGTGAATTTTTTTATTCATTTCCTGAATTTTCTCAGTGGCTTCTTTGAGTTTTTTTCCACTTTTTTCTTGGATTTCATTGCGCTTACTTCCAATCAATATTAGGAAGTTGTTATCTGTCATTTCATTATTTTCATTTTGGTTGTTATTCATTGTGAAAGAACTGGTGTTCACTTTTGGGAGTGTACCTTTTGCTCTGATTTTTCCTACTTACAGTTATTTTGCTGATTTTTAAAACTCCCAGAGTCCTTTTACTAATTATTCTTAGCTGGATCAGCTGTCACATCTTATTTTTGTATTTACTTTTGTTTAGATGGGGCTCCCCCCACCCATTCACTTGCAAAAGAAAGTCTATAGTATATGTTGGGTAAGAAACTTTGGCATTGCTTATGGGTACTTTGATGGTAATTCTGGTTCTGAATGGATGGATTTCTTTAGTATCCTTAGTGTGGTGTTTTACTCAGTTGCTAGTTGGTTGTAGGCTATACCAGTGGTAAGCTATGAGTGTTGGCAGATTCTTTGTCTCTCTTCTATGAGGGAGGATGGTAGAGGTCTTTGAAATCCTTTCTCTTTCTCCAGCCCTGGGGTTTTCTTAACAGTGTGTTTAATCTCTGAGATAGTAAGTGTTGTCTGTGGGTAAAAAGTCCTCACACCCTATATGTTTGAGTTAGTAAATACTATAAAGGGCTATGATAAGTGGCCTCCCTGTCAGTAGGTGGTACTTGCCAGAAGGAGCAAGCTGCAGTTTTGTTTGGGAACCTGCACCCAACTATCATCAGCATAAAGTTGTTTAACTTCCATGCCTTTGTGTAAGGTTGAATGTTATTGCTGGAGTTGAGTTCTACTTTTAGTGCCTTGTGGTCTGAAAAGATGTAAGGAAGAATTTCAATTCTTTTGATTCTGTTGAGGTTTGCTTTGTGTCCTAGGATATGATCAATTTTGGAGAATGTTCCATGGGGCGATGAGAACAATGTATATTCTTTATCTTTGGGCTGGAGTGTTCTATATACATCTATCAAGCACAGTTCAGGGATCTCATTCAAATCTCTTATATCTTTGTTAAATTTCTCTTTAGAGGATCTGTCCAGATCTGAGAGATGGGTATTAAAGTCCCCTGTTATCATGGTGTTATAGAATATCATATTGCTCAGACTAAGGAAGGTCTGTTTCAAGAATCTGGGAGCATTTAAATTGGGTGCATAAATATTTAGAATTGAAATGTCTTCTTGTTGTATTTTTCCCTTGACCAATATGAAGTGACCTTCATTGTCTTTTTTTACTTTAGTTGTTTTAAATCCATATATCTGAAAATAAGATTGCAGCCCCTCTTTTCTTCTGAATTCGTTTGCCTGAAAAATTGACTTCTTCCCTTAACTCTGAGTTTTAATTTGTCTTTTGAAGCTAGGTGTGTTTCCTGCAGATAGGAAATGGATGGCTGTGTTTTTTAATCCAATCAGCTAATCTATGCCTCTTTAGTGAGGAATTCAAGCCATTGACATTTATTGATATAACTGATGAGTGTGGAAGCATTCTATTCATCTTATTTTGTGAGGGGCCATTGATTAGTTTTGTCTTTTACATCACTGTGGAACCTAGGTTCTGTCCTTTAATTTCTGTGTGTTTGGTTTGCTGAAGTTCCATTGTAATGGTCAGTGTATAGAACAGGTTGAAGTATTTCCTGTAAAGCTGGTCTTGTTGTGGCAAATTTCCTCACAGTTTGCATATCAATAGAAGATTTGATTTCTCTGTCAATTTTAAGGCTTAGCTTTGTGGGATATAGAATTCTGGGCTGGGAATTGTTCTGTTTAAGTAGATTAAAGGTAGATGACCATTGTCTTCTAGCTTGAAAAGTTTCATTAGAGAAGTCTGTGGTCACCCTGATAGATTTGCCCCTGTAGGTCAGTTGGCACTTACTCCTGGCAGCTTGCAAAATCTTTTCTTTTGTCTTGACTTTAGATAGATTCATCACAATGTGTCTTGAAAAGGCTCCATTTGTGTTGAGGCAATCAGGGGACTGATATCCCTCTGAAAGGAGTATGTCAGAATGTTTGGTGATATTTGGGAAATTTTTATTTGTAATATTCTCTATAATGGCTTCTATTCCTCTGGGGCATTCCTCTTTCCCTCCTGGGATATCTATAACTCGTATGTTTGGACGTGTCATAAAGTCCCATAATTCTGTCAGTGAATGTTCTGCTTTCTCTCTCTTCTTTTCTGCATCTTTAACTATCTGAGTTATCTCAAGAGCTTTATCCTCTACTTCTGAGATTCTTTCTTCTCTATGATCTAATTTGTTGTTGATACTTTCTATCGCATCTTTAAGTTCCCTAACTGACTGCTTCAGTTCCTTCAGCTCTGCTATATCCTTTCTATATTCTTCATATCATTCATCTCTTAAGTGATTCTGTTTTTGGATTTCCTTTTGGCTATTTTCCACTTTCTCAGCAATTTCCTTCATTGTTTTCTTCATCCATATTTTAAATTCCCCTTCTGTCATTTCTAACATTTCTTTATAGGTGGAATCCTCTGCACTAACTACCTCACAGTCCTTTGAAGGGGTTGTTCTGGACTGGTATTTCATGTTGCCAGAATTTTTCTGCTGATTCTTCTTTATGAGTGTTTACTTGTATCTGTTTCCTTGCCCTAATTTTCCTTTCACTTCCTCTTGCTCTTTATATTTCTGTGCCTTTGGCCTAAAGTTTTAATGAGTCCTTTTGGTACTTGACCAGAAGGATGGGAAGATTAAAGAGCAAGAAGGGAAAAAAGATTTATAAAAGAAAGAAAAAAGAGAAAGGAGAGGGGATGAGTAAAAGAAATATTGACAAAAAGAGTAGAGGCACTGAAAGAATGAGACAGGAGTAATATAGGTGTATATTAGGGTACTTTGACCCAACCTTAAAAAACCCCAATCTCTGGGAGTGCTGGGGGGTGGTTCCCTTCAGGTCAACAGCTCTTTACTAGCCTGCTCAGACACAGCACCCCATTTCTATCAGGTAGAGAAGAAAGAAAAAAATACTATAAATCAAACCAAAACAAACAAACAAAAACTCTTATGGGATAAAATTGGAAGAAAAAAAACAAATAATAGGTGCAGAAACACTGACAAAAATGAAATTCTAATTGTTAAAGAAGGCAAAAAATGGAAAATTGTATTTAAACTAGAATAGTGGGGAAAAAAGAGAAAAAAGAACAAAAAGAAAAATGTAGAGGAAAAATGTTGAAATTAAGAAAAAAAAAAAAAACCCAAACAAAAACCCCAATACCAAAAAACCAAACAGTATATATATCTTGCTGAATATTGTTTGGGCAACAGGTGATCTTCTGAGGTATGAGATGTTAATCACAATGTTGATACAAGTATATGAGATGGAGACTGGAGGCCTCTGCTGATTTCTCCGACTCTACAGGCTTGGCAGCCCAGATGTCTGCTCAGCTCGCTTAAAAGATACTCCAAACTATGAACCTTGGCTAGGCAGAAGCTTTCCAAGGAAAGTACTTATTCCTGGGATCTCTCCTGGTGTCTGCCCACTTAGCTAAAACCAGTCTCACGCTATGCCCCTGAGGGCCAAGGCTGTAATCTGCCAAACAGATCTCTGCTCTTCCCCAGCATATCAGTCCCCACCTTTGGGCAGCTCAGTCACTAGATTACTTGCCCAAGGTCTCCAGCTGATCCCCAGGCTGCAACCCGCAGGGGCAGCTCCCCTACAGTGGTTGTGTGACAGCTCACAGTTGACCCATATTAGCTCCTTTCCAGCTTAGCAGCTCAGTCTGGGGACCCAGACAATGCCCAAAGTTGTCTGCACACTAACCCAAGATCTCCCAAGGTAGTTCAATGAAGTGACAAGTCCAAAAAAACCAAAACAGCCCTCAGGTAAGGCTTTTCCTCCTTGCAGTCTCGCTGTTGCTATGGTTATAGCTGTGGGCAGCCTCCAACCAAATAAACGCACCTACCACTTGGCAGTTTTCCACTGCTTTTGTCCTCTTCATGGGGCCCAGAAGTCTCTCGCTGACTCCCTGTGTTACCAAAGGGAAGTTTCTGGGTAGAACCCACCAGCCAGAGATGTCTGGAGTCTTCTCTCCCCAATCTCACTGTGCCCAGTTGCACAGAAGCTGTTATTCAGCTATCATCTTGCTCTCAAGCCTGGCTATTTTTTTTATTACAGTTTGGCTGGGCTGTCAAATGAGCCACCCTCAGTATATGGGGCTAGTACCTTACTCACTGAGCCATAGGTGCTGCTCAAGACTTGATTTTCTTTTCTTTTCTTTTTTTCAAAAAATATCCAGTACCATTTGTTAAAACAACAACCAAAACATAAAGAACCCTTTCATCTTTGAATTACCTGGGTACATTTGTTAAAATCAATTCAATATACATCCACAATGAGATAGTACTTCACACTTGCTAAGATGGCTGTTATTAGAAAAAAGAAACAAAATAGAAAATAAGTGTTAGTGAGGATGCATTGGTAGTGGGGCTATAAAATAGAACAGAATCTCTAGAGAACAGTACATGGTATCTCAAAAATTTAAACATAAACTATCATATGATTCAGTAGTTCCACTTGGGTATATAATTGAAAGCAGAAACTTGATTAGATGTTTGTATACTCATGTTTATAGCAGCATTATTCCCAATAGCCAAAAGGTGGAAACAACCCAAATGGCCATTGATAGATGAATCCATGAATGTTCCATGACAGTATATAGGAGAAATAGCATTCATCCTTAAAATGAAGGGAAATTATGACACCTGATGCAACATAGATGAACCTTGAAGACGTTATACCGAGAGAAATGTGGTAGTCACAAAAGGACAAATATTATATGATCACATTTAGATGACTAGTCAAATTCATAGAGACAAAGTAAAAGGGTGGTTATGGGGGGAGGGGAAAATGGGGTGTTAGCTTTTAATGGGTAAGGTATTTCAGTTTGATAAGATGAAAGGTCCTTGGGATAGATGGTGGTGATGGTTGCACCTAAAGGTGAATTTAATGCCAATGAACAGTACACTCAGAAATGGTTAAAATGGTAAATTTTAGGTTATGGTGTATTTTTCCATAACTTAAAAATCAATTAACCATATATGTGGGTAATATTTCTGGTGTATCCTCTGTTTCATTGATCTTTGTGTCTATCCTTACACTGTGTAATATCACAGTTTCTCAATAATTATATATTTTATAAGTCTTGAGATAATGAAGTTTCTATAACTTTGTTCTTCCCTTTCAAAATCTGTTAATTCTTTTGCCTTTCCATATAAATATTAAAATTGAATTGTCATGTCTATTTTTTTAAAAGCCAGCTGGGTTGGGCGGGATGGCTCATGCCTGTAATCCTAGCACTCTGGGAGGCCGAGGCCAGCGGATTGCCTGAGCTCACAGGTTCCAGACCAGCCTGAGCAAGACCAAGACCCCATCTCTACTAAAAATAAACTGAGGCAAGAGGATTGCTTGAGCCCAAGAGTTGGAGGTTGCTGTAGGCTATGACACTATGGAACTCTACCCAGGGCAACAACTTAGATTCTGTCTCAACAACGAATAAATAAATACATGAATAAATAAATAAATAAGTAAAATAAAAAGCCAGCTAGGTGGTTGATTGAGATGGCATTGACTCCTTATATTAATATGAGGAGAATTGACAACAACATCAAATTTTTGATCCTCAAACATGGTATATGTCTCCCTTTATTGAGATCTTCCTTAATGTTTCTTAGAAATATTGTTCAGTTTCTAATGTACAGGTCTGAATGTATATTATATATTTGTCTAGTATTTCAAAACTTTGATGCTGTTGTAAGTGCTATAGTAAATTTCCTTTACCAATTATTCATTGTTAGCATGTAAATTACAAATGAATTTTGTAAATTGACCTATGATCTTGCTATAGTCACATGTTAATTTTAGTAGTTTTTTTTTTTGACTGATTCCACAGTATTTTCTATGTGTAAAATATACCATGAATAATGACAGTATTAACTCTTTACAAAGTCTTGGTATTTTATTTCTTTTTTTTAACCTTATATTTACTTGTTAGAATACTGGAATATTGTTGATTAGAGGTAATTGAAGTTAACATCATTGCCTTCTTTCTGATTGTGAATGGAAAGCGTTCTTTTTATTATTCAGTATGATGTTAATTGTAATTTTCTTATAAATGCCTTTATTCAAGTTAAATTTCTTTATATCAAAGTTTGTTAAAAGTTTTAATCATGAGGTGATATTAAATTAATTTTGGCAAGTCTTTTTAGATCATCAGATGATTTTTTTTCTTTATTCTGTTAACATCTTTAATTAATCTGGTATTCAAATGTTAAACCAACTTTTGATGTTTCTGGGATAAATACCATAGCGTAAAGTATACTATTCAAAAGCACTTGAGATGTTTTTCCTTCTCCTTTAATTTCTAAAAAAGTTTGTTTTGGGTTGATGTTATTTATTCTTTAGAAGATTGATAGAATTTACCAGAGGAATTGTCTGCATCTGGAATATCCTCTTTGAGAAGGTTTTAATAATTAATGTACTTAATATAATTGATATAAAAGTATTCAAATTTTATGTTCTTCTCGAGTCATTTTTGGTAACTTGTATTATTCAAGAATTTGTAAATTCCATCTATATTGTTAAATTTGGGGCATACAGTTGTTCGTCATATGTTTAGTATTTGTATTGTATATCTTTTGCTATTCTTATATTTTTTAACTTTTATTTGTGTTTATATTTATTTATTTATTTTTATTAAATCATAGCTGTGTACATTAATGCAGTCATGGGGTACAATATGCTAGTTTTACATACAATTTGAAATATTTTCATCAAACTGGTTAACATAGCCTTTATGGCATTTTCTTTGTGTTTATATGTAAAGTAGGCTTTTTGTTGATAGCATCTCATTGGTCAGAGTTTAACAATCTCTGCCTTTTAATTTTAGTGTTTATATCACTTACCTTTAACACACTTAGCACTAGGATTGGATTTAAGCTTACAATCTTACTATTTTGTTCTTCATACCATCTGTTTTTTTTCATTTTCTTTGCCTTTTTCTACTCCTTCGAATTGAATGTCTTTTATTCTAGTTTATCTCTACTGTGAGATTATTAATTATAATTCTAGTGCTTCTTCTAGAATTCATAGTTTAGCTCATCACAGTTTATCCTTAATTACATTTTATCAGCTTATTCATTACGTATGACCCTTACTGCACAATGTTTTTATTTTTCTTCTTTTATTACTTGCATTATTTCTTTTTTATCTACATTTGCTGTAAAAACTGCTATATAATTTTTTTCCATCTTATATCATTTTTCTCTCTCTTAAAGAACTTTCTTTAATAATTCTTATGGTGTAAGTCTTTCTTTAAGAAAGATTTCTATTTTTGGAGGCAAAGTCTCACTGTGTCACCCTTGGAAGAGTGCATGGCATCATAGTTCATAGCAACCTCAAATTCTTGGGATCAAATAGTCCTCTTGCCTCAGCCTCCCAAGTAGCTGGGACTATAGGCACCTGCCATAATGCCCTGGCTATTTTTAGAGACGGGTTCTTCCTCTTGCTCAGACTGGTCTGGAATTCCTGAGCTCAAGTGATCCACCCACCCTGGTCTCCCAGAGTATAAGGATTATAAAGGCATGAGCCACCTTGCCAGACTTTCTTTAATAATCCTTGTAGTTTAACTAAAATCTTTTAGCTTTTGTTTGGGAATTTTTTTTGTTTTGCTTTCTTTCTTAAACGATATTTTCTCTGACTGTGTAAAATTATAAATTGACAAGTTTTTTTCAAAAACTTCTTTTCAGCACTTTACAGGTGTTGTGTCATTTTCTTACGACTTGTGTTGTTTCTGATAAGAAATTTGTGTGATAATTCTTATCTACCTTTTTATATATAATGTGTAATTTATATATAATGTGTCCCCTTACACATGCTGGCTGCTTTTAAGATATTCATTTTATGACTGTTTTTCAACAAGTTGATTATTATATGCTTTCATCTGGTTTTATTAAGGCTGGTAATTCTTTGGATTTGTTGGAATTCTTGAATGTATGATTTTATCTTTTTTCAAATTTGAAAATATTTTGACTTTTATTAATTAAAAAAAATTTTTTTTTGAGACAGAGTCTCACTATGTCACCCTTGGTAGAGTGGTGTGGCATCACACAAGTGGCATCACAGCTCATGGCAACCTCCAACTCTTGGGCTTATGCAATTCTCTTCCCTCAGCCTCCCAAGTAGCTGGGACCATAGGCACCTGCCTCACGCCCAGCTATTTTCTGTTAGAGTTGTCATTGTTGCTTAGCTGGCCTGGGCTGGGTTTGAACCCACCAGGCTTGGTGTATGTGGCTGGCACTGTAACCACTGTGCTATGGGTGCTGACCCTAATTAAAATATTTTTAAGAATTCAAAATAGAATTATTTTCATGCTCCTTGTAAACTGATTTTATATCTTGTGATCTTGCTAAACTTACACATTAATTTTAGTAGCTTTTTTTTGGGGGGGCTGATTCCTTGTATTTTCTGTGGGTAAAGTATACTTTCTATAATTAAAGATAGTGTTAGTTCTTTACAAAGTCTCTGCATTTTATTTTGTTGTGATTGCTTATACCCAGTTTTTTCTGGTACTCCACTTCATGTATGGCTCTGTTAGTTTTGTCTCTTTTTTCCTCTGTGTTTCATTTTGAATAATTTCTATTGTTATGTCTTCAAGTTCACTAATCTTTTTTCTTCTGCAGTATCAAATCTTCTATTAATTCCACCCAATAAAATTTTTATTTCACATATTGTATGTATTTCATCTCTAGAAATTCCATTTGATTCTTTATTTTTTTCTTTTTTCATTATGTTTTCTTTTAAGCCCTTGACCATATATATAACCATATATATAACATTTATTAGATCTGTTTTTATATCCTATAGAATACTAATTCTATTATTTTTGACATTTCTGTCTTTGTTGTATTTCTTTTAACTTTTTAAATTATCACTTTGTTATTATAGTATGTTAATTATATATGTGTGTGTGTGTGTGTATATATATGTATATATATAGAGAGAGAGACTCACTCTGTCACTCTTGGTAGAGTGCTGTGGCGTCATAGCTCACAGCAACCTCCAGCTCTTGGGCTTAGGTGATTCTCTTGACTCAGCCTCCGGAGTAGTTGGGACTACAGACCTCCACCACAATGCCTGGTTATTTTTTTGTTGCATTTTTGCCAAGGCTGGGTTTGAACCCGCCACCCTTGGTATATGAGGCTAGCACCCTACCCAGTGAGCCATAGGTGCTGCCCTATATATTTTTTTTATTTCAGGTTAATGCAAGCATACCAATAACCAGGTCAAAATATTTGAATTTATTAGGTAGAGTCTCTCTTGTACTTATGTCCTTATACCCCAAAGGTGGGCCAACCACTCCCACATTTTTTTATTCCTTCTTAAAAATTAATACATAATAGATATGCATCTTTTAGGGTTGATACATTCATATAATCAAATCAGGATAATTGGGATATCCATTACTTTAAATATTTATTTTTTTAATGCTAGAAATATTTAAATTATTCTTTCCTACCTGTTTTGGAATATACAATAGATTAACTATAAGATAACTATAGTTATCCTACTCGTCTATTGACTATCAGATCTTATTTCTTTTATGTAATGTATGTTTGTACCCATTACTATTTACTAGTTTTTATTCTGTTTATTTGTCAACC
The DNA here is from genome assembly GCA_963574575.1 of Galagoides demidoff. Taxonomy (NCBI): domain Eukaryota; kingdom Metazoa; phylum Chordata; class Mammalia; order Primates; family Galagidae; genus Galagoides; species Galagoides demidoff. Next base: position 3,052 of record CAUYQV010072609.1, on the reverse strand, counting down.
TTTTTTCCTGACTCTTGGTATTTCTAGTGCATTTTGAGTAGATATCGGATATTGTAAATGTTACATTGCTGGCTGGGCGTGGTGGCTCATGCCTGTAATCCAAGCACTCTGGGAGGCTGAGGCAGATGGATGGATTGTCCTGAGCTCAGGAGTTTGAAACCAGCCTGAGCCAGAGCGAGATCTCCTCTCTACAAAAAAAAAAAAAAGCTGGGCATTGTGGTGGGTACCTGTTGGCCCAGTTACAGGGGGACTACAGTTTCTAGCATTAAAAAAATAAACATTTGGCTCAGTGCCTGTGGCTCAATCAGCTAAGGCGCCAGCCATGTACACCTAAGGTGGCGGGTTCGAATCCCTAGCCCGGGCCTGCCAAACAACAATGATGGCTGCAACCAAAAAATGGCCAGGCATTGTGGCAGGCGCCTGTGGTCCCAGCTACTTGGGAGGCGGAGGCAGGAGACTCGCTTGAGCCCAGAAGTTGGAGGTTGCTATGAGCTGTGATGCCATGGCACTCTACCCAGGGGGATAGCTTGAGGCTCCGTCTCAAAAAAAAAAAAAAAATGTTCCTTGTATATTCTGCTTCCTGTCTGTGTTTATCAATTCCTTGATGGGTACTTTAAAGAGCAGAATGTCTTAATTTTGATAAAGACAAATTTATCATCCTTTTCTTTTATATTTAGTGCTTCTTGGGGTTTAATCTAAGAAATCTTTGCTTTGTCTAGTCCTAAGATTGTGAAGATTTTCTCTTATACTTTTTTCCAGAAATTTTATGAATTTAGGTTTTGCATTTAGGTCCATTATTTATTTCAAATTGCATTTTGTGTATAGGGTGAAATAGGTGTTAAAGGTCATTGTTAAACTTGTTCCAGTATCATTTAGTGAAAAGACTACCCTTTCTCTCACTGAATTGCTTTGCTATCACTTTAAAAATCATCCAGCCACATAATGTGCCAGTGTATTTCTGGAATTTCTATTCTATACTATTAATCTATAAGTCAGACTTTAGAGCAGTATTATATCATCTTGGTTAGTGTAGTTTTACAATAAGCCTTGAAATCAAATAATATATATTTTTGACATTGTTTTGACTACTCTAGCTTCTTTGCATTTCCATGTAAATTTTATAATTGAAGTGTTTATTTCTATAAAATTCTCTGCTGGGATTTTGATTGAGATTGAAGTCAATCTATATATCATCATTGGAAGAATGGACATTATTTTAATCTGAGTCTTCTAATTCTGCAAATGTGGTATTATCACACCATTAATTTCTCTTAGCAATGTTTTACAATTTTCTGTGTAGAGTCTTGTATATATTTTATTTAGTTTTTACATATTAATTTTATATTCTATGTATTTACTAAGTTAAATTATTAGTTCTTGTAGGATTTTCTTTGTACAGGTTGAGCACCCATAATACAAAAGTTCAAAATCAAAAAAGCTCCAAATTCTAAAACTTTGTGAGCACCAAGATGATATTCAAAGTAGGCGCTCATTGGAGCATTTCAGATTTTTGAATTAGAGAAGCTCGACTGATATCTCTTTTACAAATATTCCAAAATCCAAAATAAATACATAAATACATCCATTCAGCCAGCCATCCAAATATGGAAATACTTCTAGTCCCAAGAATTTTGGAAAAATGATACTTAATCTATAGATCTTATAGGGTTTTCTAGATAAACAACCATGTCATCTATACGTTTTTAGTAAAACTTTTTTTTAATCCAATCTTTATGTCTTTAATTCTTTTCCTTGCATTGTTCCACTGGCTGGGGTCTTTAATACAATATTAAATAGTTGAGAGAGTATTATGTCTGTGTCATGTTCTGGAGGGTAGAGAAAAAAAACATTCAGTCTTTCACCAGTAAGGATACTGTTAGCTGTAGGTTAATCATAGATGCTCTGTCTTAGGAAGGTTTCTTTTATTTCTACTTGTTTTAGAGGCTTTTTCTTATGGGCAGATGGTGAATTTTGTCAAACGATTTTTCAGCATCTATTGAGAAGAACATGAATTAGATACATACTCTGTAAAGTGTTCTGTGGATGTCAATTAGGACAAGTGGATTGATAATGCTGTTCAGGTCATCATCTTTACCACATCTTGCTTCATCTATGAACTACGCATGATATTGAAGTTTACAACTGCAGTGGTGGATTTATCTGTTTCCACCTTGAATTTTTTAAGTGTTTGCTTCATGTGTTTTGATGCTTTGTCCTTAAGTGCACAAATGTTTCTAAGTATTATGTCTTCTTGGAGAATTTACCTTGTATCATTCCGTAATGTCCTTCTACCCTTTTTATTCTTTCTCGTTTTAAAGTTTGCTTTGTTTCAACTTAGTATAACTACTGTAGCTTTCCTTGACTGTGTTAACACAGTATACTCTTCTCCAATATTTTAACTGGAGTATTGATATTTAAAGTATGTTGCTTGTAAACAGAATATAGTTAGATTTCCCTCTCCTATTCTGACAATATCTTTTAAATAGTGTGTTAAGATCATTTACATTTAAGGTAATTATTGTTATGTTGTATTAACACCTACCATCTTTATAACTTTTTCTATTCATTTTTTTCTTTTTTCTCCTTTTTGTGATTTTAAATGAGCATTTGATGCAATTCCATTTTATTTTCTCATTGCAACAATTTATATTTATTTATTTATTTATTTTTTCCAAGAATTCAAATTTTACTTTTGCAGGTTTCACCAATACCCAAGCGTAGAAACCCAGTACTTGACCCACAAGCCTTGGGAACCAGCCGCCCGCGCTCAGCGTGAAGGGGGGGTGTGTGTGTGGAGCCTGGTGAGGGCTGGGGGAGGCGGCCCGGGAAGACGTCGAGACCTTCCCGAGAGTCAATTTATATTTATTTATAAAAAGTTTTATAGTGGTTGCCCTAGAGTTAATAATACACATTTTTTTTTTTTTTGAGACAGAGCCTCAAGCTATCCCCCTGGGTAGAGTGCCATGGCATCACAGCTCATGGCAACCTCCAACTCCTGGGCTCAAGCGAGTCTCCTGCCTCCGCCTCCCAAGTAGCTGGGACCACAGGCGCC